>JAQZBX010027210.1:0-28485 GCA_029593785.1 Cabassous unicinctus
GAAAACATTATGGAAAAGTTCTCAGCACTAAAAAGGAGTGAACTTCTGATACAACATTGACAAATCTCAAAAACATTATGTTTGGTCAATGAAGAGTACACATACAATGTAATTCCTTTTATATGAAACTCTAGAAAAGAAAAATCTAATCTTGAGGCTCAGGAAGCAGATTGCTTGTTCACTGAGGCCAGGAGTCGAGGGAGGGGAGATTAACCTGGAAGGGGCACAAGAGCACATTTTGGCAGATGTCAGTGTTCTGCGTCTTGATTTTGGTGATGGTTACAAGGCTGTATGAATTTTTCAAAACTCATCAAAGTATGCACTTAAATGGGCATTCTATTGTGCATAAATCACATATAAATAGAATTAATTGTGAAAATCCAGAAGGAAATGGATTTGCAAGCCTCTGAGGCATCCTGAGTGCTGGAGGCTGCAAAAGGCCTGGTTTGTGGCTCACAATTGGGATGGGGAGGTAAGCGCTGGACCTAGAAGGACATCAGTGGAAAGCCGCCTATTGTCTGTTGAGTCCAGGGACCAGGGGCCAGAGGAGGGGTCCCCGAGGGACAGCCCAGGCCATAGCGGAGCTGCTCCACCATAGCATAAGGTTTCAGACTCTGTAGCGGTATAGAGTTTTAGACAAAAATGACTAATGAATATATACTCAATCACAGGAGCAGACTCAAGGATTTTTTTTCTTTTTAATTTTGAAAACGATAGCAGGGACTTACCAGAGAGTTGCTTGATGGCCACAGGCCTCACCTTGTAGGGAGTGCTGCAAAAGAGAAGAGAGCTCCACTGAAAGACGCCGTCAGCGACGTCCACCGCACGGCTGGTGTGAGAGACAAGAGCTCGAGGCTGGATTAAAATTCAGGGGATTAATGTTCTGTTTTGTTTTGTTTCAAATGAGTTTCTTTGGACGTTCTGAGTTTCCCATGCAGTTAAATGATGAACTTCCTCTATAATGTTCACATTTGGTCAGCAAAACAAATTTCATCATCAGATACTACCACTGACCAAAGGTGTAGAATCAAGCCAGGAATAGCAGAGACTCTCACAGAATTGTCTGCGTCTATCCCAGCGCCTGGCTAACAAGGGTGGCTTCTCTCTGTTTGGCGATGTTTGAGCTCATGGTGCCTGCATTCTCCAAATGAACAAGAGAGGGTGGTGTCAACAACTCAGTCGAAAATGCACTGGCATCTTGGCACTGCCCCCCCCAGTGAGCCTGAGACCCACAGTGGATGGGGAGAGAGGACTGACAACGCATACGACAAACCAAAGGACCTCTGACAAAGGAGCAGAAAAGACAACTCAGCCAGTGTGAAAGCCGGCAAAGGCGAGGGACAAGCATTAGCCAATGATAATTTTAAGAGGCAGATCTCAAGAGGGATGCTTTTTTTTTTTTGACCCAGCAGATTAGTAAAATTTAAAAGCCTGATAACAGGAGTGTTACAAGGCGCAGAGGAAGAGGCTTGTTCAGATATTGCTGATGGGAGTATGAATTCCGACAACTATTTACAATACACACATCTTTTGTCCCAGCAAATGAATTTAGGAAAACATGCACCACAACTGAACACTGGCACATGGGGACATGTACAGATGGGGGTTCATGTCATTTGTCTGTTCATTCAGTCA
Source organism: Cabassous unicinctus (assembly GCA_029593785.1). Lineage (NCBI taxonomy): Eukaryota > Metazoa > Chordata > Mammalia > Cingulata > Chlamyphoridae > Cabassous > Cabassous unicinctus. The sequence continues at coordinate 1,636 of JAQZBX010027210.1, forward strand.
TTCAGGAATAGTCACTGAGCACCTACTGTGGGCGGGTGCTGGAGATGTAAACGTGAACAAGGCAGAAATGCCCCTGGCTCAGGAACTGACACGCCACATTCAAGCACTCGGTGGAAGGACACGTGCTACCAGAGTGTTTGGGTGGCCAGGCACCAGAAGTCCTCTGAGCCCCTATCGGTAGGGAAGGCTGGACACAGCAGCACCACGGAGTGTTCTTTGGTTGTTATGCTGAAGATAAGTGTACAGACTTTGGCCTGCAGGGGTACCCATGCCATCGTATTGGGTGAAATCAGCAAACCCAGAGGAAGGAGCCCATTTCTGGAAAAGGAAAGCACAGAAAACACGGAAGGATCCACACCCGGGGCTGTTGGCAGTGATTCACTGGGGGTAATAACTGAGGATTTATGGTTATGGGAAGCCACTGGAGAACAGAGATAAAGAGGAAACCACGACTGCGTGGCACCCTGGGTGGAGGACAACCCAGGGCTGACTAGAGGTCACGCCTCGCCCCCCGGGGGACTCGGCTTGCTTGGAGCAGGGCCATGTGAGCGCCTGCGCCACGTGAGCGCCCTGCTCCTGCTTAGGGGGCCTCAGGTCTCCACAGAGGCTGCACCCATGGTGGTGCTGGGAGCCGGGCGAGATGGCAAAAGCCTTCTTTAGAACCTGCAGGCTTGAAGCCTGGCACGAGGGGAGGGCACAGCGCCTCCAGGGAACATGCGTCCACTGGGGGTGGGGGCGCCCACCCCTCTCACCCCAGAGGGGGCGGGGCCAGGGCTGGTGAGGGAGGGGCACTGGGCCAGCACCAGCCCCCGCCGAGCGGCGCAGCCCCCCACCCCTCCTGGCTCTCCCAGCAGCCCTGCCCGCACAGCTTTACCAGGCGCCTAGAGCTCAGAGGCCGGCAGGAGGCCGCGCACCTGCTGAAACCCTCAGGGGCCAGTGAGCCAGAGCCTGGGCTTTGAACCCGGCGGCCGCGCCCGGAAAGGAGCAGAGTGCCGGGGAGGGATGGGTGCGAAGCGGGCGGTGGAGAAGGCAGGGCAGAGGGTGGCTTCCGCTTTCCCTCCTCCCTTCCGCTTCTCCCCATAAGCAGCACTAACGGGGGGCAGGGGGTGGAGAGCACAGAGCCCAGGGGTCCTGGGTGGGAAGGAGGAAGGGGCTTCCCTGCCTGGCCTACTCTCTTCCCCCTGCCCCTGTCTCCTCTCCCTCCCTGGCCCTGAGGGCAGCAAGGGCTTTCCTCTCCTCTCCTTCCCCTTGTCCCCTCAAACCTGTGCTGGGGGACGGGGATGGGAGGCGAGGGTGGCACGGAGAACAACGCTGCCTCCGCTTGGCAGGGGTGGGGTGGGGATGGGGATAGAGAGGAGAGGGGTGTCCGGCAACGTCTCCTACGTAAGGGAAGCTGCGGAGGGGCGTCCTACGACCCCCACGACAGGACGGGCTACGGGGAGACCCTGCCAGAGCTCCAGGCATCAGCTTGAACCACCTCTCCCTTCACAGGCCATTTCAACCTGCTGGAGCCCACCAGCTACAACCTGCCAGGAGCATCTGGGAACAGGTAAATCAGCAGCTGAGACGAAGTAGACTTGGACCTTCTGGGCTCTCGGGCCAAAGAGCCCTCGCTTGAATTTCGTGGCCACTCAAGACTTGCCTCGGCTACCGGTTCCCTCAATCCTCTTGATTTTGCACAGTGGCGATGCTTCCCAGAAGCCCTTACACTGACACCAGGATTGAACAGACTCTGGCCTGGTCCAGACTGAATGACATCTTTATCATTATCTTCTACAGCAACAATAAAACATCCACCCCGTTTGAGAGGGACAAGCTTGATGTGAACTTTCACTGTATTTGTCTTTTTCCACAATTTAACTGCCTGGACTCTCAAGCCTCCTTGAAAGCCTGTGTGCTGGGGGGAGGAGGCCTGGAGCTTGCTGCACCCTCAGGGCCTCTGACCTAGCTGAGGGAATGGTCCCCATCGTGTCCGCAAGCATGGAGCCGTTTCCATGCAGGACAGACTAGCTTGGATCACAACGTGGCTGGTAGAGAAACAAAAGGTGCGTTTGCGCTGTCACAAGTGGGGCGGGCGGTCCTGGCTCTCCCACTCTCCATGGGCCCTTCCACACCCCCATTGTTTCTCACACTATGAAAGCATCTGTTTTTCTCCTCTGACAAGGGTCTGAAGCAGTAGAAACAGAAAAGACGGCGTTGTTAAGAAGCAGTGCCTTAGCCAGACGTCATGGCAGTCAGTGGGCCCCTTGTTCAGAAAGAAAGACTTCCACCCGGCAGCTCAGGGACCCTCCAGGGGGAAACTGAAGCCGCATTTGATCAGATTCGGGATATAACTATTTGTGTTTGCTGGTTACTGAGAATCAAGGGTTGCTTTGTAATCAATTCTCTTTCTTACCAGTTCCAAAAAAGAGCTGAAACAAATAAGGCTGTTGCTACATGGGAGTCCCTGACTTAGATAAAGGTGTCCAGATTGCTTACAAGGCTGGTCTCAAAGTTCTCCTCATCGGACCGAATGCCCAGGAAGACGAGGCAGAGTTATGGAGGCCCCAGCTCCCGGCGGAGAGGAGGGGGCAGGGACACGGACGGTACAGAAGGTCCAGGAGAGCCTGGGCGGCTTGCAGAACGGGACTGGCCCTTGGCTCAGGGGATGCATGGAGGCTGGCAGATGTGGAGACAAGAAGTTTAGAGAGGATCTGGGCCAGAGGGTGAAAGACCTTCCTTTCCAGGAGGAGTCTGACATTGCCCTGCAGCTCACACGCCAAGCTTTGCGTGGGAAGCAGTGGGGTGAGAGCCGTGTTTGGGCTGGTTTTTCTGGGAGGCAGTGGGGACTTCAGAGAAGGGCAAGCGGAGGTGCACAGCATGGGGTCCGCGCCTTTGGCAGGACAACACTGTGTATGTACTTGAGAGTGATTACAACGGGACATTTTGAGTTGTATACATGGTATCACAACAAAAAGTTACTGTAAAAAAAGTCACAATATTTGGATTGAAATGAGGAACAGGGAAGGAGCCTAAGAAATGGGGCCCTGGGACCAGCACTTCTGATCAGTGTCTAGGTGGTCACAGCAAGCACGCCTTGGAATTTGGAGAGGAAATCAAGAAGGGCCCACGATGCGAGGACGAAACTCTAGGAACCCAGGGGTGGTGGGCGACGTGGGCTGCCCACGAGGTGGTTGGTACGTCTGAGCTGGGGAGACGAGAACGCGACCGAGTCTGAGCAGAGTGACCACAAGTACCTTCGAAGTGGAGGACGCTTAAGAGGGACACAGGCTGGCCACCCGCACCGCTGACCTGGCTGACTGACCTCATGACAGCAGGTTTGCTTGTTAGGAACCAGCAGAGAGCTGGATGGTGGGAATCAGGTGATGTTCACCCAGCACTTTCCAGGGAGAAACCATGTGTCCAGTAAAAAATGACTTCAGGCCACTAGGGCTGGGCACCAACCCTGGTCAAGTGGGGTCCTTCAGGTTTCCCACATTCTATTCCAGTGGTTCTCAACCTGGGTTGATTTAAAAAAGACCCTCAAAAATTAGATTCAATGGTCCTAGGAGGGGTGTGGGCATCAGTACCTCTTTAAGAGGTACTACCCTGCATCTAGGGCTGAGAGCTACTGGTTTAGTGGAACCAGGTCATACTGCGCACGTGTAGAGTGGACCTGCAAGTTTAAGACATTTGAAGGGCACGGCCCAGGTCGTAAACACGACGTGTCTAGCTCACAGTGCCTCTACCGTGTGAACTTATGAATGGCATTTCGGGGCCCCATCTGTCACCATGCAAGGTGTGGCCTTGAGCAGCCAACTGCCAACCTTTGACTTGCCCTTTATTGCAGCACCGGCCTTTGCAATGTGAAAAATGCAGCACTCCCTTTGGAACATGCTGCGCTGAGGTGCCGTAAGGACACCCAAACGTAGGTGGGAATGCGGAAGTGGAGGGCATGAGCTGGCTCAGGGCAGACGGGCGGGCTCCTGCTCAGTCCTGCCAAGAAGTTACACGGGAAGAGAAATGAAGGAGGACTGAGGAGCACACCTCTGAGAACACCCACATTTAATAGGGCTGCGAGTGGGGAGTGACGGGGGGAGACGTCGAAGGAGGAGGCAGTTTCAAAAATGAGAAAAGGTCATAATGTCAAGTGCTGGAGGAGGTGAAAGGGAAGGCAGGTGGAGGAGAACCCCGATGGGGTCAGAAGAGCGATTCAAAAGGGTGGAGCCAACCAGCAGCGTCAACATTCCCCAGGAAATAGAAATGCGACATCTTGCGCCCTACCCCAGACCTGCTGAGGGGAGTGGGGTGGGTAGGAAGAGAGAGGAGGGGTGACCCGAGCTTTGACAGGCCCTCCAGGTGATTCTGATATAGCTCATGTTTGGGAACTCTTGGGTGAGAAGAAGGGGTGAAGTGTGGGAGGATGGTGGGCAGCTGTGTGAAGAGACAATGGTGAAGGCAGCATGGAGCCAGGCTCTCAGTCTTGGCACAACAAATATCTGTGTTGTCAGGGGCTGGCCTGGGCACTCAAGGATACCCATATCCATATCCACATCCATTTCCATATCTACATCCATATCTATCCATATCCACATTCATATCTATCCATATCCATATTCATCTATATATACATCTATATCCACATCTATCCATATCCCGATCCATGTCCATATCCATTTCTACATCTGTCCATTTCCATATCTATCCATATCAATAGCCATCCATATCCGCATCCATATCCATAGCCACATTTATATCAGAAAGCCCTTTGGCCTCACGCAGTAGTGCAGTGTAGACATTTGGGCCCAGGAGGGGTTTCTGTCTGCCATCCTCTGATGCTTCCTCTTGTTAATGAGCCGAGGGCACTACCCCTATTTCTTGTCCAGACCGAGTACAGCTACAGACAAAAGCTTTCGTTGAGTTCAGGAGCAGTAATATATTTAGTTCAATGAAAGAACCAGCTCGCACTGACAGAATGGACTAGTTAGGTGAAATTTTCCTTTCCAATGAGATTGTTTTAGTCCTGTGGACTGTCAGGGGATGACAGGTCACTGAGCAACTTTCCTTCTGCAGCCGGAGGGAGCGCTGAGATTAGAATCTCATCATAGTCTCTGGGGAGCCAATTAGCAGGGCTCCTTCCGGGGAGTCTGGTGGCCATACCAGAGTGGGAGGTGGGGGCGCAGAAGACGGACCTGCTGGTGGAGGAAATGGGGAAGGCTGATGAGCACAGCGGAAGAGGAAGGAGGGCAGAGTGAGGCATCGAGATGCGTGTGGGAGGTGGATGACGAGACAGCACTGGCCGTGGCCACCGAGACCTTGCTGACCGGGATGGTCACTGAGTTCGAGGGACAGTTGTGGCTTTCAGCACTTCCTAGCACTTTGTGCGTCCCACAGGGTTTGTTGCTGGTGAGCTCCCAGCCTGTTTTCAGGTAATGCCAGCACTAAATTCTCAGCAGAGCTCAGGAGGTTTGTGCCCTTGTGGGGGGGGGGGGTGGCAGCAGGAAAAGGCTGGAATCCCACCCCAGCACCGTGGGGGACGTCTGAAAGAGGGGCTTCTAGGGGAAGGAGAGCAGGCGCTCAGGTGCACGCCCACTTTGGGTGGGGGGAGCCTCTTGGGCCTTAAGCGGGTGGTCCAGGCCATCCCACCATGTGGAGCCCCCATATTTTAAGGCTGCCACGGAGCTGCCTCAGGCCGTGAGCTGCTGGGGCGTGGGAGGTTCTGCAGGTCTGCTCTTCGCCCGTCAGGCAGGATGCCCTGATGACCAGATGTGCAAATGTCCACCTAGCACCTACCAAATCCTCCAGAGCGCCACAGACAGGGCTCCCCAGAGGCACCCCACACCCAGCGACCTACCTGCCTCCCAGAGCAATATTTAAACCCTGCCTTGCCCACCTGCAAGTATGAAGTCAGGACCTCTTTGGGGCCACTGGGCTCTGACTTGAGGGCTCTGCTCAACCTTCTTCCCAGCTCCTGGTTCTTCCTCTGGCCACATGTGGCCAGGCATTGTCCCCCTCACCTGGTCTCACCTGCCTTCACGATGCATTTCCAGCCTGACCATGTTGGCCTTTCTAGGCCTCTACCTGGTCCCCTCCACACCCCCTCCTCTGTGCACAGACTAGAGAGGGAGGCACCCATTTAGGAACTGGGGGCCTTGCCCCAAGTGGTAAATGCTAACTGTCCCCCAGGGACTCTGGTCTGTAGCCTCCTGCACCCTTCTGGAGACAGACGGTACAATGGTCACTGCAGGGACCCTGGGGCCTGGCTCTACGATTTGAAATGGGCCTCTGTCTCCCCATCTGTAAAAGGGTAATGGTAACAGTTCTTCCCTCACAGGGCTCCTGTTGAGAACTGAATGTGGAGCTCTCGAAATGGTTCCAGGCTGTGCTTATAACTATTGTCCTTCTGGAACGTCCGTGGCCGGTTCTTCCGCAAATGAACTGGCCCAACCAAGCCTCTTTACCATCCCTGCACCCCCACCCTTCCATCTTTAGTTTAAATTCAGAGTTTTCTGCAGAAATAAATGGAAAAAAAAAATCATAGCAACCCTCCCATTCTTACCGCTCAGAATTTGCAGGCATGGTGGGGTCGATGGAGACCATGGCATCATCTGAGGTCAGGAGGGAGATGGTTGTGTTCCTGAAAAGCATACCAAGACAGTGTCCTCACCCACCACGACCTCTGCTCTGGTGTGACACCTGAACTGGAAAAAGGGCTCTGGGACTCACAAGGGACAGAAAGAAGGAAGTGAGCAAACAGTGAGGTCAGAAAGGGAAGATAGCTGTCCTCCAGATGCTGAGCTGTACACGTGAAAGGGCTGTGTGCAATTCTGTGTTCTTTGTAGGTTTTTAAACAACTTAAAATGGGGATTGGAGAAAGTCTAAGTTATTGAGTTGGGAGATGAAAAAGAACGGTGGTGAAATAAAAATGAACATTTCTATCAGCAGATGAAGAACACAGTTTGCCTTTCTACTTCCGGTTTCTTTGGGAGTCCATGCAAATTGGCATAAATGTCTCCTACAGAATAGCTTTAAATGGATGAGATGAGTCTTTCTCTGGCAACTTCTCATCTTTTGGGGTCTTTTATGAGCTGTGTTACCTTGGGGAAGTTACTTAAGCTCTCTGATCTTCACTTTTTAAAATTTTTGTGTTTTTAATCTGTGCAATGGGAGTGACCTCCAGATCCCAGGGTAATTATAAGAAATACTAGATACTTCATAGCACCAGGCTTAGTAAATGGTGCCCAAAGGTGCCTGAAACTGTGGGCTACTTTTTTTGTTTTGCTATAATCTCTGCCATTTGCTGTAATTTCAAGCATGTAATCTCATTTCTCTCACTTTTTTCATTCCTCTCTCTTTTCTCACCAGTCCATGAAAGACTTCTATTGTCTTTCTCTACCCCTCACTCTAAAGAATCCTAATTTTAAAGCTAATGGTAATGCCAACGCTAACCTTGGGGTCACCCTTTTTAATTGGAAAGCTAAGGTGCCAATCACTAGGATATTCAGTTGCTCAAACAAACTACTGATCTAGGACAACAACCCTCGCAGAATTCTGATGATTTTATAAGGTAGACTGCTGGTCTTTTCAACTTATTTCTGAAGTCACACTTTTGCCAAATATTGATCTATGACAAATACCCTGAGATTGAAAAAAAAAAAAAAAAGGCATCTGCTGGATTGTTGGGGGATGGGAACACCAAAGCCAAAACCTCCTTTCTCCTCTCTCCAAAACTGGAGGAGCAAATGAAAGGAAAAACACCTTCAGATGGTAGTTTTTGTTTGGTGCCGCCCAGCGGTTTTCTCTGCTAGACATGGCGCCCGCTGTTGGCCGTGGTGGGCAGGGATGGTGAGCAGGCTTCTGCAGCCTGTCGCCTGCTGATTTGAAGGTGCTCCTGAGCACAGGGCGAACCCGCTGGCCTTTCCCTTCTCTCATCCCTGGAGATTTGCCAAGGAGCTGCCTCTGGATCTGAGTTGAAAAAGGCGCCCAGGTGAAACGGCTGTCCTAGCAGGGACAGGGGCACTCACCGAGGGAGGCCAGTGGCGATGCAGAAGAGGTCCATGATGTCGCTGGAATTGCAGTACTTGCTAAAGAGCACCTATAGGACAGAGGAGTGACAAGGCAGTGAGGAGGGGGCCGGCGAGGGCCACTGTTTCTATGGGGACGCCCAATTCCACACGCCTTCTCTCTAGCCCCGGCCTAAAGGGCTACTCTGAAAAGAAAAACATAATTGCAGGCACAAGACTATTACACATACATCTTTTCATTTAGTCAATTTATACGGGTTATGGAAAACTCCACTCTTTAGCTCAGTAAAAAGAGTTCTGAGAAATCAAGCGATCGTCTGTGCAAATGCGTCTGTACGCGACATCGATTGTGATGCTCAAAGCACTGACTGACAACCTCGTCTTCTCGAGGTCTTGGGGTCTCCAATTATCTCACGGGTGTCATTATGTAGAAAAAGAAGAAAGCCGATTAACTTTAAAAATTGCATTTTAGTATTTGGAGGTTGAGGTCGTACGACTAAATCAAAGCGGGAGAACCAAAACGACTCAGGGTAGCTGCGAGTTAGTCTCCACTGTAAAATAGCGATGGGTATTTCACACTGTGCCAGGAGAGGAAGGTGGCGTTTGTGTCGGCATCTCTTGTTCCAAGAAACGCACTGTAAGTCTGAGCCCCGGAGGCCCTCCCTGGGAGAGGGGGCTTCAAGGCAGAGGCCACGCCAAAGCCCCAGCACCATCACAACAGACTTTCCCCCCTACCTTTTCACAGCACATCGCTGTAAATGTCACCTGTCAGGGCAAGCCCCTTGGCGTGGGTGGGAGGCCAGCCTGAGAAGGGTGGTAATTTCTTTTGGAGCTCAGTGTACCCAATTTTTTTAGCTAAGATAAGCTGTGTCCTTTACTTGGAAAAGGCAAAACACAGAAAACAGATTTTCTTTTCTGTAAACTTAGCCTTTCCGGGACGGATACCATTTCCTGCCTGCAGCCTGGACTAGCAGTGACAGACCAACAAACAGCATGTTCGTGTGCATTTGCTTTGGTATTAGAGCCCTTGATGACGGGCAGCAGGACATGGCTGGTGCCATCAGGCAGCACGGCCCCTGATGTTCACGGCACCCTCTCCATCTCACGGCTGGTGCCATCAGTCAGCACGGCCCCTGGTGTTCACGGCACCCTCTCCATCTCACGGCTGGTGCCATCGGTCAGCACTGTCCCTGGTGTCCCTGGTCATCGGTCAGCACTGCCCCTGGCATCCACGATCATCGGTCAGCACTGCCCCTGGCATACACAGAACCCTCTCCATCTCGTGGCTGGTGCCATCGGTCAGCACTGTCCCTGGCATCTACGGCGCCCTCTCCATCTCGTGGCTGTGCCATCAGTCAACACTGCCCCTGGTGTCCACGGTTATCGGTCAGCACTGCCCCTGGCATCCATGGTCATTGGTCAGCATTGCCCCTGGTGTACAGGGAACCCTCTCCATCTCGTGGCTGGTGTCATTGGTCAGCACTGCCCCTGGCATCCATGGCACCCTCTCTATCTTGTGGCTGGTGCCATCGGTCAACACTGCCCCTGGTGTCCACGGTCATTGGTCAGCACTGGCCCTGGCATCCACAGTACCTTCTCCATCTTGTGGCTGGTGCCATTGGTCAGCACTGCCCCTGGCATCCACGGTCATCGGTCAGCACTGCCCCTGGCATCCACGGTTATCGGTCAGCACTGCCCCTGGCATCCATGGTCATTGGTCAGCACTGCCCCTGGCGTACATGGAACCCTCTCCATCTCGTGGCTGGTGCCATTGGTCAGCACTGTGCCCTCTTATCTCATGACCCCCGTCCTAGCTCAGCCCTGGTCATACCTGGACCATTGCAACCGCCTCCTCACTGGCCCCGACTTCTGGTCTCCCCGTCTGCCGGCACTGCCTGATGCCAAGGATGGTTCCCAGAACACAGACTGATTTTGCCACTTTCCCGCTCAGACACCGCTGCTAGCTCCTCATACCCAAAGCAGAAAGCCCAGCTCCTTGGGGGCACGTGAGGCTCCAGGGGTCTGTCCCCTTCCAGCCTGCATCACCATGCTCCCCCTCCCTGCCACCTCTACTCAGTGTCACGGACACCCCTCCCCTCTCCTCCTGCCGTGCACTGCCCGTGCTCCCCGAGTTCCCTCTGGGACCCCCTCCTCACTCCTCTTTCTTTGAGACATCAGGATTCAGCGACAGCTTCTCTGCAAAGCCTCCCGACCCTCAGCCAGAAGGAGACTTGCCTCACCCAACCTCGTGCTCAGGCAGAGCCAGCCCAGCAACCCCGGCACACTGAGGGGGAGAGCTGGGCTCTGGAATCCTTGCCTGTCACCCAAAGCCAAACCGTGACTGTCGCTGACCTTTACAAAGTTCATTTCCACTTGGTGCAGCTTTACTTCGTGGATCTCCGAAAAGGGCAGGGAGCAGGCAGAAGAGAAAGGCAAGAAGGACACCCCCCGCTACTTTTTAGAAACACTCTTGCTTTGCTTTGCCTTTCCAGAAAAGGGTGAGGTGGCTTGCCAAAGGGCAAAGGGGTCATTCCTTCCTAGGCCAGCTAGGGAGAGTCTCTGCAAACTGCGGCATTGAGAGACCAGACAGAAAAAAATGCCGATTTCCAGGCCCTCCCAGGGATTTTGATGCAGTGGGTCTGGGCTGGGCCTGGGAACCTGCATTTTGTTTTTTACTGTGCTCCTCAGGTTAGATCTGGTGCTCAAAGGCCTGTTCCCTTGGGGACACTCCCATCTTAGAGCGCTGGCCGTGCAGGAGGCGGGATGGGGTCGGGGGCTGTGGCACATACTCCCCCTGCCAGGCCCCTCTCAGGGTTCCCCACTGGCTTTGCCTTGCACACGGGCGCCTGGTCAGGGGGCGCTGGCCTGAAGTCCAGCCACAGCGCCGCCTGCCGAGCCCTGCGTCCTGGCAGGGCTGGGAGGTGCTGCCTCCGCCCAGGGGACCCTTTTGGAGGAAGCTTTATAAAAAGTGAGGCCGCTTGTCCTGCCACGCACGGAGGAAGCCGCGTCTGCTCCCAGGAGAGCCGCCCCGGAGTTCCACTCTCTCCACTGGCGTCTGGGGAAGAAGGCTTCCCTCCCTGGGCTTGCCGGGGCGAGCACCTCGGAGGCCAGAGGGCTCCCGGGACGCCCGCGTGTGCCCAGAAGGGAAGTGAGCCCGCCGGGGTGGCGCGGGGAGGTCCATGGCAGCAGGGGCCCGGCGCCTGCGTGGGGGTCCGCAGCTCTGTCTGCTCCCTCTGTGACCCTGAGCTCGTTGCTCAACTCCTTTGTACCTCTATTTTATCTCCTGCAAAATGGGCCCCCAAAAGTGCAGCTGTCTCGGGCAGACGGCCTTGTTTCACTCTGACGCGTGCCTGGAGGCTCTGCGGTCAGCGAGAGGTCAGAGCTGGTGACTTCCCGCGGAGCGGGCCCACGCCGCGCACTTCCCACTCCTGACACGGTCTCTTGGGGACAGGCTGCGGGCAGCCGCGCGCAGACGGTTTCTAGAAGGTTCCGGGGTGCTGCGTCGGCATTCCCAGAACTCTTTTTAGTGGAGGAGCCGACAGCTTCACGAGACACGGAGCGAATGGGTGAGGGGACTGGTAGCGGCGTGCTTGGAAGCCTGTGGCTGTTGCTTCAGTGTTTGATTTTCTCTTCTAAAGAGATCTGTAAGTCTTAACAATCGAGTCATTCTTTTCTAAAGTGAAATGAAATGTCTTTAAATGATACCGGACTTTACTGACAGCCTCCCCTTCCCCTCAATTCAGAAACTTTTGTTAACTCTCGGCTTTTTGTGGCTATCGAGCTAGCCTTGCCAGGAGAGTCATATCTGAGGATGAAGCTCATGAGTCCAGGTAGAACCAGATTCTCCTAAGGGTCCGAGGCCAACTTTACGGAGCCGCTATGAACGAGGCCCTCCCCGGAGAAGGGGCCCCGGCTCTGAGGCCCCAGCCTCCAGGTGGTGAAGAAGGCTATGTAACAGCGGGACAGGAGCCTTGGAATATTGTGGAATTCACCCAAATGTCTCAGTACGGCAGGTGATAAATGGCAGAGCCGCTTCTTGTGCTTGGCCTCCCGGCCTCAGGGTAGGACATCATAGAGGCTTAAAAAAGTCCAATTACAAAGTCTTCCGGCAAAGCAAACTCAAGCAACATTCTTGCTGGCCCTTTGCAAACAATCAAGTCGAACCTACTGAGACCAGCCTTATTCTGTGGTAAAAAAGAATCATGCTTCGAAATTATTTTTGACCAAGATGGGGGTGGGGGCCATAAGAAAATTTGGAACAAATAAAAATTGCTCACTGGGTGTCTCCAATGAAAAATTATGCTGCGCCCGTTTGTAAAGCTGTTTCCATTTTCATTTGCTCCCTATAAATTTGGGGGACTTTGATTTCTCTTCTGAAGCGGCTGTAACATCGTCTAGTTCTCTCATTTACTTGAGTTGCACAAAATCTTTGAAATGTGTTCATTTTATGTTTGTATGAGACTCAGGCTTCCATTTTTAAAAACCCGTTACCCTTTACTGGGGCCAAAGCAGGGCAGAGGCCGGGCGTACGCGGCACGGGGGCCTGTTTGGAAGTGCTTGGGCAGGGGGTCCCCTTGCGGGGCCCAGGGGAGGCACCCCGGTCTCGATGGACTGTTAGTGACTGTGGGAAAAGCCAGCCCGGCTGCAGCACAAATGCTCGATGGGCTTTTTATCCACACGCTGAATAATTCCGCAAATCCTTTATCCTTCACAGAAACAAAGGGTGCACATAAAAGCGTTGGCAAAATGAAATTTAAAAAATGAGATGTGGAGGCAGCAAGAGTCAAGGAAAAATAAAGATTTTATATCATTATCCAACTCGGAGGCAGATGGGGACTGGAGTTCATAAGTAAGCACGGCAAATCACCCCCGATCCTTTTATGTGGCCTGACAGGCAGAGCTATAACATTAAAACAAGGCAAGGAGAAGAAACGCAAGGACAGGCAGCCTCTCCTGTGCCGGCAGGTATTTACGCACCTGTTTGCCACCCGCCCTGGCGCCGGCCACAAGCTGAGCACCGCTCCCAGGGTCTTCCTCGAGGAAACTGAGGCCCACAGACATGCACGTTGCCCCCACAAGGCCCAGCCAGGAGTGGTGCCCTCAGGCCCGCATCCCAGGCCACCCAGCCAAACAGTGCGCGCACTTGCCACCGCCGATTGCCGGCCGCCAGGTTTTTGTGCGCATTCACCGCCTCTGCACAGCCTCCTGGAAGCCAGGCTGCAGAGAGGGCACGGATGGGCATGGGGAGTGCTCGCCCTTGTCCCTGCCAGTCACTCCTTATTTCTCTTTCCCTGACCAAGCCCATCACCACTCGCAGCCTCGGTTTACCCTTCTGTAAATGGGGTTGATGGCACCAGCTCCACCCACCTCCCAGGGCCTTGAAGAGCATCAGGTGAGGAACATGCTCATGGAGAATTATTCAGGACACTTAACATAAGATTCGACTGCACTCATTTCCATTGCCCAGCAATCCTTCTGGCACTGCTGGCTCTAAAGTCTTAGGATTCTGGGCTCCGATGGTCTCCAAGAGGCCAGAGGTGCCCACTATAACCTTTGCCACATTTTCTTTGTCACCCAATTTTATTTTAGTAAGAATTCAAATGTACAATGTTCAGGATTTCCAGAACTTGAAGAAAGACGTGTAACCCAGCCCCTCGACTTCTCCTGCTTCTGCGGGCATGAGGCAGGGATGGAGGCCCAGCCAGGGGCAATTGCACCCCTGGGCCTCTGCATTGGTCAGTGTTCTCCAGACAAACAGAACTGACAGGATATATATTAAGAGATCGATTCTAGGAATCAGTTCTTGTGACCATGGGGCCTGGAAAGTCTGAATTCCACAGGCTGCAAACTGGAAACTCCGATGAAGATAAAACTGAATTCCCCAGGGGCAGCTAGCAGGCTGAAGTAGAAGAGGAAATTCTTCTTTCTCATTCTGAATTCTTGTTTTGGATTTTAAGACCTCCACTGATTGGCTTTGTTGACTGTAGATGCCATCAGTGGTAGATGCAATCAACCGATTATAGAGGCCAGTCCATCTATGAAATACCCTCACAGTAGCAATCAGGCTGGTGCCTGCTTGACCAAACAACTGGACACCATCACCTGGCCAAGGTGACAGCTGAAATTAACCATCACAGCCTCCCAAGTGAATCAAGGAAAGGGAAAGCGCTGCATTCCATCAGAGCGCACACAGGTTTGGGAAATTTCAACTTGCTGTTGGGATTGACCTTGGCCCCTTCCCAGCAGGCAGCGGCGGGGAGGCCAAGTGGGACGCAGGCCCCTGGTCAGGGCTGCACTGTCCTCCCAGCCACCAAGCCAGTCCTCGCACTGACCGCTCCTGGAAGCTGGGTGGTGTGGGGTCCTTTCTGGCCGATGTCCCCCGGCTTCTCATTTCAGGCAGGGACCATAGTGACCACCCCTTTCCTCCAAGCCCAGGGTTCCCCCTGCCCTGCCTACGGCCACCTGGCCAGGGCCCAATCACATCTCTCCTTGAGGATGTTTGCTCAGATTTGGAGCTGCTGGCAATTGGAGGTGGGTGCAGGGCCACAGACAGCCCGTGCTGGGACGACACACGGGGCCACTGAAGACGCACAGGAGGAGGGGCTGGCCAGGAGAGGGCAGGGCTGAGGGGACCCCCGCACATCCTGGGGGCTCGCGGCCCCCTTACAACACCCGCCGACCGAGCTCAGAGCTCGGTCCTAGCAACCAGAGAGCCTCAACCAGTGGGACACTGAGAAGGAGCAGGGCTGGCATTTGTGGGGCAGATGGTGAGTGGGCTGCCGAAGGCACGTCTGGGGGCCTCTGGGTCAGACAGGTCAGGGCAGCTTCTAAGGCTGGGAGCCGCCAGGGTGGGATTCGGAGGCTGGAGACCCCTCCCAGGAACTCGACTCTACCAGCTCTGCATTTTCCTTCTCCTCCTGGACACCCTCTTCAGAGACTTACCAGGGCGGGCTTGCCCAAAGGGGCCCCCAAGCTCCCTGTTGGAAGCCAGCCTCGTGACATGAGCCCTGGATAACCAGGCGGAGCGAAGCCGCAATCGCTGCCGTCCTGCAGCCCTGGGCGGCGCTTTGGGGCTCCTAAGTCCCCTGCAGGAGCTGTCAGCCAGCGCTTTCCACCCTGCAAACCTACCGTGGTCTCAGCATCAAACGCGCAGGGAGGGTTTGGAAGACGCTGGGAGGCACTGGGAGAGGAGAGGGGAGTGAGTAAGGAGCCGGCTGGGATTTTCTGGAGCGGAAACAGGAGTTTGCTGCTGTGTGCGCTGAGTGGGAGGCAGGAGACAGACTCGAGGCTGGTGACGATCGGGGGCGGTGGGGGCTCGGCACGTCAGCGGAGACTGAGGCAGGCGAGGAGGCAGTGGCCGAGGGCTGGGACCGTCGCCGGACTGTTCTCCGCCTGCTGATGTGGCCCCTCACCAAGGCTCCCGAGTGTCCACCTCCCGATTCGGGGCTGCAGCCGCCTCCTGACCCTGAATGCCTATGGCCAAGGGCCCCACTCTTGCCCTCCAGGCTCTGTGTGTTTTCATGAATCTGAAAGGGACACTAGTCGGCCCCATGTGTCCCCATTTCCAGTTTGGAGGGGGCTGCTCTAGCGAGGCAGCACTGGTGTCCTTCCATTCAGCAGCAAATGAGCCTGCCCGTGGGCAGCTGCCTGTTCTGGGACGAGTTAGGTTTCCACGAGCTCAGGGCCAGCCCTGGCACTTGGGGGACAGGGCTGGGCACCCCACTGCCTGAGACCTGCCCTTCTCCCCTCCCAGCCCTCATCCGGTGCATCCTTGCCTGAGATTCATGGAGGCCCAGCACAGATTTCACGGCCACCCCAGCCCCTGTCCCATGGACGGTCACGGCGACCTTCAGACCCGGGGGCCAGATCTCGTTCTCGTGTGCCCAGGGCCTTGGGCAGACCTGGCACAGGCTGGGTGCTTAGGAGGTGCTGGCTAGTCAGCGGTGGCACTCTGTCCTTGCCAAATATTAGTTCTAATTTCCGGAGGTGCGTTTAAGAAGTACGCGTGCAACTTGAAATGCATACATCTATAAACGTGAACATTTTTCTCTTTTTAGTTTTAAGAGAAGCTGGCTTTAATTTGTATCATCTGCTTTCCTTTTGCTTCTGGCCTTTTCCTTTTTTAAAGGTGGTTTACCAAGGAGGCGTGGGAACGGCGTTGGGCCTCCTGGGCTCCAGACTCACAGAATGAGCCTGGTTTTCTAGGGGAGAGGGCACTCTCAGGAGGCACGCGGGCTGTGCAGAGGAAGGGCTGGAAGGCACGGAAAGTTCTGTTATGGTATTTTTTTTGTTTGGGCCTCAGAAACAGAAGTGATTTTTGATTGTCTCTGCCCCATCTGCCCTTGCCACTTTGGCATCAGCTCAGTCCAAATATGCTGGCAATGGCTGCTGAGGAAATTATTCTCTCTTCTAAGTAGAGATGTTCTAGGGTGCCGTGTCTAGTTCTCCATGTCTTCCAACCCCAGGTGGGGAGAGCGGCCCCCAGCTCATGTCTCTTCTGATACCGGGTGTCCCTTGCAGCTGCTGTGAAACTATTGCTGGGTTTGTCGAGTCCTAGTTTGGATTGGCCAGAAGTCAATGAACATCAGGAGCTGTGGGTTTCTACACGGACATTTGTGGTTCTACATTACAGACTGCTCCAAAGCTTGGACAATGAGACAACCAAATGGCAATTAGGCTTGGATTAAGTTTTGCAGGCTGGGAATAAAAGCCATCCAAACACTGTTGTCATGAAAGGGAAATTCAATTTGCAGATGTCGGGAGGGAAGACTGGGGCAGGGCAGGGTGGAAGGTGGTTGAAGTGCCCCTGAGAGAGCAGCCAAGCCCCCTAGAAATCTTCTCTTCCAGGCCAGCTACGGTCTTTTCCAACAGAGAGCCCGCCCCATGGAGATGGTAGTTACCTTTCAGAATAGTGGAAGACGTCCACGTTACCCTTTGAAATCATTAAAACAATGTCTGTCGAGTAAGTGGTGCTTTGGGATGAGTGGTTCCTTGTTTTGCTGTCCCAGCTCACAACTGTGAACTTTTTAATTCAATTACCTGAGCAGCACTTTTCCCAGAGCTTCTTTGAACTTGGAGTAACAAGCCTCAAGCAGAATCCTAACTATATGTCTTCTGCAGTGCTCCGCAGGTAACTTTACGTGGCTGACCCTGACCTTGAGAGCCCGAGGATGTACATTTCCCAGGGCGAACATCTAAGGGGAGCAGGCATTTTTCTCCCATCAAACCGCCCTTCCCGAGGGCCAGGATCCGTGAACTCTGTTCCCTGCTTGGGTAAGTGGGCTCCGTACTCCTTCCTCTGGCTTGTTGGAGCTGGGGCGCCTTTTCCAGGGAGGTGAATTCTGACCACCTGCTTGCTATGTTCACATTGGCTATTGGTCTCAGGCCCTCGATCTGACCTGACGAGTGCTAATATTTACACTTCATCACCGTTTTATTCACTCTTGGGGTTTGATGCTGATGTTTGTTAATTACAAATGACAAGGCACATCAGAAATCTCCTTCTCCAACCAAAACTAGGTGCACTGATGTCTAAAAACAGGCACGTTGCCTCTGAGAAATTGAGTGCAAATACCAGAGCAAATCAAATTTCAAATAATGAAAAAGTGATGAATAGCCAAAAACTGGAAGTGGCCCAGACATCCCTCAACGAAGAACAGCTAAACAAACGGTGGTCCGTCCTCCCTGGGGAGCGCCACTCAGCGAGAGAAGGGACCAGTGCTGACGCGTGCAGCAGCCTGGGTGAACTTCAAGGAAGTTATGCTGGGTGAGAAAAGCCCATCCCAAAAGGTCACATACTGTATGATTCCCTTAATAGAACATTCTTGAAATGGCAAAAATACCAAGACGGAGGACAGACTGGTGGTTCAGGAGTCAAGGATGGGGGTGGTAGGGCAGGAGGGAGATGGTGTGGCTCTACGAGGGAAGCACGAGGAAGCCTCGCGGGACTGAACTGTCCTGAATATGCCTGACTGTGGTGGATCTGTGAACCTACTGAGCACATGCTCACGTGTGAGCACAAGTAGCATTTGGGACGTGTGAATAAGGTCTGTGGGTCGCACCACTGCTGGCTATGAATCCCGCATTTGCAGAATCCTGGTGGAGGAACAGTGCTATAGCTCTGCAAGACGTGACGGGGGAGCAACCGGGGAGAGGGGACACAAGATCTGTTATTTCTTACAACTGCATGCGAATCTACTGTTCTCTCAAAAGGTTTAATGACAAAAGAATGGCGGTATTCAGGCCAGCAAAGGGGTGATACGAGGGGTTCCATGCTCAGCATGCGGGTCCTCATAGACCTGATGGGAAATAGCTTGGCAAGGCCGGTGCCCTTAGACCCAGAATTCTTAGGGAAATAACAGCAAAAACAAACTTAACGATACTAGCATACAGCAGGGCTTCTAAACCTTTTGTGTTCCATGGACCCCTTTGCCAGTCAGGTGAAAACCATGGACCCCTTACGAAGTCCACACCACACTGTATATTATTTAATAAATATGTCACACCCTCACCTACATGTCCCCACAAGAATAATGTTGTTTTGAATTTCAACCCAAGCTCACGGACCCCTGGTTAAGAACCCCTGGCATGGATGACGTGCCAGGCGCTGCCAGGGGAGCTCTTCATGGGTCACCTCACTTCCCCTCACTCAATGCCTGGCGTGCCGGTCTAGCCACTGCTCCACGCTTCCATTCTGTGAGCAAAGATGCACGAACAGGGATATTCCTGTGGTGTCACTTATTACTGAGAAGTGGAATTAAATGCTTATGGTGGTGGCTTGGAGCTACGTACCCCAGAAAAACATGTTCTGAAACATGATCCATTCCAGTGGCCGTGAGCCCTTGTAAATGAGGCCTTTTGATGAGGAGACTTCAGCTAAGCTGTGGCCCAGCTCAGTCAGGATGGGTCTTAATCCTATCACTGACGGCCTTGCAGGGAAGGTCACAGGAGAAGCAGCCAGAAGCTGAATGTCAACAGAACCACGAGAGGCTTCCATGTGCATTGCCATGTGACAGAAAAGCCAAGGACCAAGGGTGGCTGACAACCAGCCCCAGAACGCCACAGTCTTCAGGAAGAGAGCATTGCTTTGCTGACGCCTTGATTTTGGACTCCCCCTAGCCTCAAAACCAAGAGCCAATAGATTTCCATTGTTTAAGCCAACCCATTGCATGGTATTTGTTTTGGCAGCTAGGAAACTAAAATACTTATAAATAATGAAATTATTACATTTTGCTAAGTCTCCATGGTGGAATATTACCTAGGTGTTGAAATCATGCCTTTGAAGAAAATTTAATGCTATGCTGGAAAACGCTGGTGATAAATGCTGAGTGGAAATGATCAGGTTCCAAAATTTTGTAAAAGCAAACTGCTCCCCCCACCTCCCAGCCCCCATCCCCACTGCGAAAAGGCCACAGGAAAGGCCATGGAGCATTAACACCCTGCCCTCTGGGTGGTGGCATAATGGACCTTCTTATTTGCTCCTTTATTCTGCTCTGCATATTTCAAATTTTCTAAAATGTAGGGCATTTATAACCAAGAAAAACATTATCTAGATCTAGAAGTGGAGGTTATTAATTGGTAAACAAAACTAGCTTATGAACATCCCCTCCTAACAGCAGGCAGTACAGCATTTACATATAATTCTTAAGAGAGTTCTTTACCATTTTTATTTGGAAAGAATACATTTGGGCATTCAGCCAAGGGAATGAGAAAATTAAATGACAGTTAAACAGAGGGAAAAAATATTCAGACTTTAAATAGCATATAGCCAAGAGTGGGGGAAATTGGGGAAACTGGTGTGTCAGAGGATGGTACGAAGAGAAAATCAGAGGCGTCAGCTGCCCTGATGGTCTGGGGACGTGAGAATAAGAAGCAAGAGCAAAGAAGGAGGCTGGGTCCTCTCTGGGCCAGGGACAGAGGAGAAGTTTCGACGTTTTAGCGTAGGCCTGGCTGAGCAATTAACTGAACAGGTAAAACCAAGGGCTGGAGGGGCCCCGGGTGCCATCTGTGACCCAGCAGGAACCTGAGGGTGTGCAGATGGAGGGAAAGGAAAGGCTTTGCTTCCCTCATGTGTTTCCATCCTAGCCCCAGATAGGGCTGCACACCCCAGGGGCCAGGACTTCCTGAGTGTTAAAGGGTCTCTGAAGCACCAGCACTTCCCAAGGCCCTCAGGCCACGGATCTTCAAGACCCTTTGAAATGAGGTTTTGCTGACCAGGAAGGCTGTGGAGCCCCAGGGCCCCTTCTAAGAGGACGGCATTGAGCCTGGGCAGACACCAGTTCAAGCAAGAGAGCAACGGCACACTTCTGGGGAAGATGGCAGAGTGGGGAGCCCCGGGACTCTGGCCTTCCACCAAAACAAGTCTTAAATAGGCAGGATCTGTTTGAAATGACTATGCGGAAACTCCAGAGGCCAGAAGAACACAGTACAGAATTGAGGGAAAAGCTGATAAATCATGGTAAAGAACCGTAAATCACTCTCTCTGCATGGCGGCTGCTGACGCCCTTCCCCCACTCTCCCTGGCTAGCTTCTGGTGACAGAAAGGGACATAAGAATCCTCTTCCTTAAGAATAAGGGTGCGCACAGCCAATCACTGACCAAGGCTTTTGATTACAGAATTCGGATTTCTGGTTCCTGGCTCTGAGGGCAGCCACTGTTTCAACCCTCCCCAGACGGGGATGGAGGCAGTGGAGATTTAAAGACACAGGGCTTCCTCGGGTGTGCGGGGGAAGCTGGGCAGGACAGGAAAGCTCAGCTTTGGGGAGCTGTACACATTTTTGGTGCCCTTCCTGATCCCCTCCACAAAGCACTTTGAAGCCAACTGTATCCCCTTTGTGGGTCCCTGGCCCTATTTTGTCTGGGAAAGACTGAATTGGGAAAGTCCTCCCGGGGTGACCTTCTTCCCAGAATTTGCCTCCAGGAAAAAGCAGTGTGAGACAATGAAAGGAGTATAGACACCCTGGCCTGCTGGCTTTAGCACCCAGGAGAAGTAAGTTTGCCCCCTGGGAAACAGAGGGTACAACCAAACGCATGTAAACAGGGACCTCCAACAAAATAACAATAAAAGCCCAGGACAAGACACAGGTCTAGTAAGACAGGGAAAACCCTGCGTAGTGCAGTCTCCTTAGGCAGATCTTCCTGATAGGAGGGCTGAAGCTCAAAGAAAATCCCTGTCTTATCACCAGCTGGTTACAAAACCAAGAAAGAGACATCCCAGGGGGGTAAATCCTAGTTAACATTTTAAAATATTAAAATGCACAGTGTGCAACAAAAGAGCACAAGACAAACAAAGAAACAGGAAATGATGCCCTTCCAAAGGAAGAGGATAAAAACACAGAAAACACCAAGGAAGAGGGGAGTGTGGACATACCAAACAAAGCATTTGAAAAATGATCTTAAAAACGCTCAAGGAGATGAAGGAAAGTACAGAGAAGGGACTACAGGATTTCAAGAGAACAATGAATGAGCATTATGAGAGTCTAAGTAAAGAGAAAGGCATTTTTAAAAGGAACCAAACAGAACTGCTGGAGTTGAAAACCACAGTAACTGAAATGAAAAATGCCCAGGAGGGTTTCAAGAACAGAAGGGAGCTAGCAGAAGAATCAGTGAACTTGAAGACAAGACATTTGAAATGAGTTAGGCTGTAAAGCAGAAAGAAAAAAGAAATATTAAAAGTGAAAATAGCCTATGACAGCTATGGGGCACCATCAAGTATACCCATATACACATTATGGGAACCCCAGAAGGAGAAGAGAGAAAGGAGCAGAAGGAATAGCAAAAAAAATAATAACGGAGAACTTCCTAAACTTAGCAAAAGATTTGAATATGCACATCCAAAAATCTCAGAGAACACCAAACAGGGTAAACATGAAGACAAATATACCCCCATCATATATTGATTACACTACCCAATGTAAAAGACAAGGAGAGAGTTCTGAATGCTAAAGAGAAAAGCAATGTGTTACATACAAGGGAGTCCCAATAGATTGAGTGCTGATTTCTCAAGAAGGCAGTAGGTTGAAATACTTAAAGTGCTGAAGGCAAACAACTGCCAGCAAAGAACTTTATATCTGGCAAGACTCTCTTTCAAAAATGAGGGAGCGATTAAGACATTATCAGATAAACAAAAGCTGAGGGAATACATCACCATTAGACCTGCTCTACAAGCAATGCTGAAGGGAGTTCTTCAGATAGAATGGACACTAGACAGTGGTTGGAAGTGGCACAAAGAAATAAAGATGGGTGGTAAAGGTAACCATTTGGGTAATTATATATGCCAGAATTGTTGTATTGTATTGCTTCTTACTTCCTACAGATGCTAAGATGCAAATGCCTAAAAAGTAATGATAAATCTAGGTTTTTGGACATACAATGTACAAAGATATAAGTGGTAACTAAGTGCAAAAAAGGTGGGGGACAAATGGGTATTGAAAAAGTATATGTGCATGTTACTGAATTTAAATTGGAATCAAACCAAATACGATAGTTATACATTTAGGATGTTAAATTTTAATCCTAAGGTAATCACAAAGAAAAGAGATGAAAAATATATCCAGACAGAAATAAGAAGGCACTCAATATGGTACAATATAAGAAAGCAAATAAATTTAAAAGTAGGCTTTAATGGAAGTTAGGGACAAAAGAGGTATAGGACTTAAAAAGGCTAAATAGCAAAATGGTAGAAATAAAACCAATATTATAGGTAGTGACTTTAAACGTAAATGATCTAAACTCTCCAGTCAAAAGACAAAGATTGGCAGAATGGATAAAAAAGCATGGGCCAACTATATGCTGTCTGCAAGAGACTCATCTTAAAGTAAAAGATACAAATAGGTTGATGGTGAAAGGATGGAAAAATATATACCACACAAGTAGTAACTAAACAAGAGCTGGGGTGGCTATACTAAGATCTGATAAAACAGACTTTAAGTCAAAAATTTTTATGAGGGACAAAGATGGTCTTTACATACTGATTAAGGGGAAAATTCAACAGGAAGGTGTAATAATTATAAATATATACATACCCTAAAATATGTAAAACAAATACTACATATTTGAAGGAGGAAATTGATGGTTCCACATTAATAGTAGGAGTTTAACTCACCACTCTCAATAATGGATGGAACATCTAGTCAGAAGATCACTAAGGAAGTATAGGACTTGAATGATACACTAAACCAACTAGACCTAACAGCCATATATAGAACATTGCACCCAACAAAAACAAAATACACATTCTGCTCAAGTGAACATGGACCATTCTCCAGGATAGACCATATGTTGGGTCACAAAACAAGTCTCAATAAATTAAAAAATATTGAAATTATATAATGTATATTCTTCAACCATAACAGAATGAAACTAGAAATCAATTACAAAAGGAGAAAGAGAAAATTCACAAATATGTGAAAATAAATAACATATTCTTAAACAACCAACGGGTTAAAGAGGAAATCAGAAACAAAATTAGGAAACATTTTGTGAATGAAAATGAAAATGCAACATATCAAAATTAAGGATGCAGTGAGGGCAGTGCTAAGAGGGAAATTTATAGCTCTAAATGTTTACATTAAAAATCAAGAAAGATTTCAAATCAGAGACCAAACCTCAAAACTGGAAGAATTGGAAAAAGAGGAGCAAACTAAACACAAAGCAAGCAGAACAAAGGAAATCACAAAGATTAGAGTGGAGGTAAATGAAATAAAAACAATAGAGAGAATCAACAACGCCAGAAGTTGTTTCTTTTAAAACATCAATAAAATTGACCAACCTTTAGCTAGACTGACAAAGAAAAAATGAGAGAAGATACAAATAATGAATATCAGAAATGAAAAAGGGACATTACTACTGACACCACTGAAATAAAAAAGACTATAAATGGATACTATAAACAATTGTATGCCAATAAATCAGATAACCTTGATGAAATAGACAAATTCTTAGAAACACACAAGCTATATTCATTCAAGAAGCCATAGAAGCTCTCAACAAACCAATTACTAGTAGAGATTACTAGTAGAGATTGAATCAGTAATCAAACATCTCTCAGCAAAGAAAAGCCCAGAACCAGATGGCTTCAGAGGGGAATTCTATCAAACATATCAAGAAGACTTAACTCCAATTCTGCTCAAAATCTTCCAAAAAATTGAAGAGGAAGGAACACTTCCTAATTCAGTCTATGAGTCCAACATCACCCTCATACTAAAGTTGGTTAAAAATGCCACAAGAAAAGAAAACTAGAGACTAATATCTCTTACAAATATATATATAAAATTCCTCAGCAAAATACTAGCAAACCAAATCCAACAACATATTAAAAGAATTACACACAATGATCAAACGGGATTTAACCTTGGTTTGCAAGGTTGATTCAGCATAAGAAAATCAATTACTATAAGACACGGCATTAACACAGTGAAGGAACAAAAAACACATGATCATCTCAATTGTTGCAGAAAAAGCATTTGACAAAATATAGCACACTTTCTTGATGAAAACACTCAGAACACTAGGAAGAGAAGGAAACTTCCTCAACTTACTAAAGGGCATATATGAAAAGCCCACAGCTAACATCCTACTTAATGGTGAAAGATTGAAAACTTTCCCTCCAGATCAGGAACAAGACAAGGAGGCCACAATCCTTGTCTTGTTATTCAACACTGTACTGGAAATTCTTGCAAGAAAAAGAAATAAAAGATATCCAAATTGGAAAGGAAGAAGTAAAACTTTTCCTATTTGAGGATGATTTGATACTATATACAGAAAATCTTGAAAAATCTACTACAAAGTTCCTAGAGCTAATAAATGAATTCAGCAAAGTGGCAGAGTACAAGATAAACACCCATAAATCAGTAGTGTTTGTATACATAAGCAGTGAACACTGAAAGACGAAATCAAGAAAAAAATTACATTCACAAGAGCAACTAAAAGAGTCAAATATCTAGGAATAAATTTAACCAAGGATGTAAAGGACTTGTACACAGAAACTATAAAGCATTACTAAAAAAATCAAAGAAGACCAAAATAAATTGAAGGATATTCCATGATCATGGATTGGAAGACTAAAACATCAATAATAATTCAATATTACCCAAAGCAATTTATATATCCAATGCAATCCCAATAAACATTCCAACACCCTTCCTTGCAGAAATGGGAAAGGACTCATCAAATTTATATGGAAGGGTTAGGGACCTGAATAGCTAAAGCCATCTTGAAAAAGAATAATGAAGTTGGAGGACTCATACTTACCAATCTTCAAACTTATTACAAAGTCACAGTAATCAATACAACATGGTACTGGCACAAGGACAGACATACAGACCAATGGAATAGAAATAAAATATTAGAAATCAATCCTCACTTTTATGGCCAAATGATTTTTGACAAGGGACAAAGACTCCTCAGTTGGGAAAGAACAGTCTCTTCAACAAATGGTGCTAAGAAAACTGGACTGCCATTTGCAAAAGAAAGAAGGAGGACCCCTACCTCACACCATATACAAAAATTAACTCAAAATGGATCAAACACCTAAATATAAGTACTAGAGCTATCAAATTTCTTCCTAAAAGAAAATGTAGGGAGGCATCTTCAGGACCTTGTGTTCGGCAATGGTTTCTTAGATTTTACACCCAAAGTACAAGCAACAAAAGAAAAAATAGATAAACGGGACCTCACCAAAATTAAAAACTTTTGTTCCCCCAAAAGACTTTGCAAGTAAAAAGACAACCTACACAATGGGAAAAAATATTTGGAAACCACATATCCAACATAGGATTAATATCCAGTATGTATAAATAAATTCCTCAACTTAACAACAAAAAGACAGACAACCCAATTAACAAATGGGCAAAAGATTTGAACAGACATGTCTCCAAAGAAGATATACAAATTGTTAGAAAGCACATGAAAAGATGCTCAACATCATCAGCTATCAGGGAAATGCAAATCCAAATCACAATGAGATATCATTTCATACCCATTAGAATGGCTGCTATTTTAATAATGGAAAATAATAAGTGTGGGAGAGGACGTGGAAATAGGAACACTCATTCACTGCTGGCGGTGATGTAAAATGGTGCAGCTGTTGCAGGAGACAGTTTGGTGGCTCCTCAGAAAGCCAAGTATAGAATTACCATATGAACTGGCAATCCTGCTACTAGGTATACACTCAAAAGAATTGAAAGCAGGGACCCGAACAGATATTTGCACACCGATGTTCACAATTGCCAAAAGACGGAAGCAACCCAAATGCTCATCAACCAATGAATGGATAATTAAAATGTGGTATATACATGCAT
Organism: Cabassous unicinctus; assembly: GCA_029593785.1. NCBI lineage: Eukaryota > Metazoa > Chordata > Mammalia > Cingulata > Chlamyphoridae > Cabassous > Cabassous unicinctus. The sequence goes on from JAQZBX010027210.1 coordinate 27,938, forward strand.
TGAGCATTATTTAGCTGTAAAAAGGAATGAAGTCCTGATACATGCAACAGGGATGAATTTTGAAGACATCATGTTGAGTGAAATAAGCCAGACACAAAAGGACAAATGTTCTGTGATCTCAATGACTTGAAACAATTAGAATAAGCAAAACTCATAGATAGTGAGACTGTAGAATACAGGTTAACAGAAGACAGGAATGGGAGGTTAGGCTTAAAATGTACAGGTTTCCTATTTGGAATGACAGAAATGTTTTGGTAATGAATGGTGGTGATGGGTTACTACATCATAAACACAATTAACAGGACTGAAGTCTATACATATACATATATGAATATGACTAAAGGGGGAACAGAATAAGATAAAAAAAAAAATCCATGCAACTACACTACCCAAACAGTGAACCCTAAGTTGAACCATGGACTTTAATAGTACAATTGTAAAAATGTGTTATAATCAATGGTAACAAATGTTCCACAGCAATGCAGATGGTGGTGGTGGTGTGGTATGTGGAATCCTGTATTTTATGCATGATTGCTCTGTAAACCCAC
>JAQZBX010027211.1:0-28493 GCA_029593785.1 Cabassous unicinctus
AATTAATTATAACATAATTATAATTTGTATATTACAGCTCTAACCATTGGACATAATAATTTCTAGGAATGAAATAAGTTGTTCATTTAGCTTCTTAATTTCTATTTAGGCCACAATTCCTTCTAGATAATAAAATTCCTATTTGGTAATTCTTCACATCTTATTGGAATGAATTACAGCAGATAACAATTTTGTCAATTCATAGTTTTATGAGGCAGAAAAATTCAAAATCTTGTTCAACAGGAGTCATGCTAAATCATTATTGACCCAGATATATTATCGTAATTAAAGAGCATGAGTAAGTAAAAGTTAAAGAAAAATAAAGTATCCAAAAATATATCTCTTCTCCAGTTCTCCTCAATTTAAAGCAAATGTTTTATTTGTATGAAAATAATTAAAGAATACTGATCACAGGAACTATTTGCCAGTTGCACTGAATAATTATTGTTCATATACTCTAAGGTTATTTTACACTTATCTGGTCTACTCCAGCTCTTTTTTCGTTACTATTTGTGTGGAATAACTTTTTCCTCAGATTAGGTAATGAACAATGGACTAGAGTAGACTTACTGATAGTTATCATTCATGTGGAGGCAGTGACCACTGGAGGTTCTGAGGGGAGGGGGAGGGAAAAATAGGTGTAATGTGTGGGCATTTTTGGGACTTGGGAATTGTCCTGAATGACATTACAATGACAGATACAGGCCATTATATATCCAACCTTTCACTTTTAATCTGGTTGTGTCCTTATGTCTGAGGTGGGTCTCTTGTAGACAGCATATCAAGGGATCATATTTTTTCAATCCATTCTATCAGTCTATGTGTTTTCACTGGGGAGTTCAACCCATTAACATTTGGTCTTATTACTGTAAAGGCATTATTTACTTCATCCATTTTGTCCTTCGGCTCTCTGTTGTCATATCATTCTATTGTCTGTCTTCTTATCCTTTAGTTTACCCTTCCTAATAATCTTCATTTCTCAACTTTTCTCCAGATCTCTCACATGTTCAGTCTGCAGCACTCTCTTTTGTATCTCTTGCAAATCTGGTCTTTTGGTAGCATATTCTATCAGTTTTTCTTTGTCTATGAAGACTTTGAACTCAGCCTCATTTTTGAAGGAGAGCTTTGTGCATACAGAATTCTTGGCTGGCAATTTTTCTTTTTCACTTCTTTAGATACATTATATCACTTTCTTCACTTCTCCATGGTTTCTGATGAGAGGTTGGCACTTAATCTTATTGAGTTTCCCTTATTTGTGATGCTTTGCTTTTGTCTTGCTGCTTTCAGAATCCTCTCCTTATCTCTGATATTTGTCATTCTGAATAGTAGGTGTCTTGTAGAAGGTCTGTTCAGATTTATTCTGTTTGGGGTGTGTTGTCCTTCTTGGGTATTGATACTTATGTTCTTCATAAGGGTTGGGAAGGTTTCAGTCATTATTTCCTCAAATATTGTTTCTGCCCCTTTTCTGTTCTCTTCTCCTGGGACACTGATAATGTGTATGTTTGTGTGTTTTGCATTGCCATTCAATCCACTGAGATTCTGTTCCATTTTTTTCTATTCTCTTCTCTTTATGTTCCCCTGTCTTTTCCAATTCAGGTGTCCTGTCTTTGAAATCACTAATTTTGTCTTCAAGCAATTCAAATCTGCTTTTATGTGCCTCTGATGTATTTTTAATCTCATCTATCTTGTCTTTCATTCCCATAAGGTCTGTTACTTTTCTTGGCAGGCTTTCAAATTGTTCTTTATACTCTTCCAGGGCCTTCTTAATATCCTTTATTTCTTTAGTCATTGTAGCAGTTTGGCAGTTTGATATAGTTTTGAATTCCAAAAATAGATATTGGATTATGTTTGTAAGCTGGTCTGTTAATCTGGACATGATTAAATTATAATTAAGGCATTGACTGGGCCATGTCAGTAGGACATTGAGCCCCACTCCTTGGTGGGTGTGAAATCAAATATAAAAGGCATGGCAAAGGACAAAGTTGGAGAAGTTTTGAGTTGGAGTTCTGGGAAGTAAGTATACAGAGGATCTTGGTTGTAAGGAAAGAGACAAGGCCCTGGGAGGAGAAGCAAGCCATGTGCTGGCCTTGCGGCATGAAGCAAGCCTGAGCCCAGAGAGAAATGAGGTCCTGGGAAGAGAGGAACCCAAGAAGCTTGAACCGTGGCAAATGTTGGCAGCTGTCTTGCTCCAACATGTGTCAACAGACTTTGCTGAAGGAAGAAACTTATGCTTTATGGCCTGGTAAGTGTAAGCTGCTACCCCAAATAAATAACCTTTATAAAGACCAACAGATTTCTGGTATTTTCATCAGCACACCTTTGGCTGACTAACACACTCATATTTTCTTTAAATTCTTTGAAGTGATTTAGGAGAGTTGTGGGATTATCACTGATTAACTGTATTAAATCCTCCATCTCTTCAGGATATTTGGTTTGTTCTTTTGGCTGGGCCATCTCTTACTGTTTCCTAGAATGGCTTGTAATTTTTTGCTGATATCTAGGCATCTGAATGTATTGGTGGAATTACTCTGATGGCTTATTTCTCTCTTTTGCCTCTTTTTTTTTTCCCACAGCTCTTATTTGATATTTGGTTCAACTTATTTTCAGTCTTTAAAATTACCCAACTAAAATTTTCAAAATCATGCCAAGGACTCACTAGTGGGGCACAGATTTTCTCCCAGGGTTTGTATACAGAAAGCATGATAGACTCAGTGATAAAAGATGACTGGATAAGAGTAAAGGCAAGGGGCAAGACCATTACGGATATTAAGACTCTTGTGAAAATTCTGAATTTTACTTTTAGTGTGATGGGAAATCTTGTAGGTTTTCTGAAAAATATGTGACATGATTCAACTTGCTTTTTTATCAGCATCACTCTGATACTGATGGTTCCTCCATTAAGATTAAGCTCAAGGGGAATAAGAAAGAAAACAGAGAACAAATCTAATAATATTTGGCAATAATTTAAATACTGAGATATGGATAACCAGGGTGGTGATAGAAGAGGTATTGAAAAGTAGTCATACTCCAAACGTATTCTGTAAATACAATCAATAGGGTATTCTGATGGACTGGATGTGAGGAATGTGATATAGAGAAAATTCCAGGGTGATTCTTAAGTCTTTGTCTGAACAAGTAGGAGGATGGCATTCATTAATTGAGATTAAATTTTAGATATTGCAAGTGCATATCTAAGAGTTATCTTGTGATGATAAACTAGGTTAATTATAGATCTCAAATACTTTGAATTTTGTCTGGCACTCAAAATGTGCTTAGTAAATATGATTTATTTTTAACATTATCATATAAAATCAATCATTTTGCAAGCTAAAATTATTGTTAATATTTTATTATACTCTATTCCAGTCTTATTTCCTTCATCATTATTTAAACAGTTGGGCTTTTACATGAATAGAATTGTGACATATCAACATGAACAAAAGAATTTCAAATAAGGTGAAAGGGGGAAATTTTAGGTTGTGTAGATATTGCTAGAATTAAAAAAATAAGGGTGTTCAACACAAACATTGAAATTTAAAATAAAGCATGGATTATAATTAAGAGCACAATTCAAATAATGTTCCCACACTAATTACCACACTAATGCAAATTAGTATTAACAGGTGTTTATTGGAGCTCTGTCACATATGCATAATTTTTCTCTAAAACTTCAACTTCTCTAATAAAAATAAATAAATGTTAATATGTATAATATAAGCAAGCAAGCTTTGGGAACTTCTGAGCAAAAAAAAATACTTCAGACATTTTACATAGACTAAGATATACACTGATATGAAAGGGGTAAGAGTAAAAATGTAGAGACTTGTGTTTTTATATTGCTCAAAGCTTATATTACACATATATAATTACAACATTACTGCTCATTATTAATTAAGCATTTCTTAAACTTATCATTTTCTACATAAGTATAAAATCTTTTGACCATCTTTGCCAACTAATATCAACAGGATACATTACCTAAATCAAGAAAATGTACATAAATGAAAACAATTCCAGCACAGTTAATAAAGACCACAAAATATAGAACTAAAAATATGAGAACAGATGTAATGCATAAACAAGATGAAAGATTAGTTGAAAAGTATATTATTATAAAATAAACACTTATTAATGACATCTCTCATTGCAAACAATATGAAGAGAATTGCAAAAAATATAATTTCTGGCAACATAGATTTCAAATGAAAAATAAGTCATAATGAAGTCATTTATATGGTATTATATGTACTATGTTAAAATTTTCACATAAATTAAGAATGTAAAGGAAAATAAGACAGATTTATCTATTTGAATAAAGTATTTCACATTTATGAACCAATGAAAAGATGTTAAACACTCTCATGCTGGGAGGCAAGATGGTGTCAGTTTAGGTAGGCACTTATCTCTCTTGCAGAGGACAGCTGATTGAGGACAGGATCCTCCCTGAGTCATCTGTTCTGGGAGCCCATGGTGTGAGAACCTTAGGGACATCAATATGGAGGAAGCTGGAGAGTGAGGTGGATTGCTCAAGATAAAATGGTGACTTTTCTCTGACCTGAAATCATGGAAACAGGCTGGTAATCTCCACCCTCAGGACAAAGGGCTAGGATGAGCCCTCACTCCTGCTGGCAGCCCGGTGAGAAGGAGCATTCTCCAAGAGTGGGAAGGTTCTGGCAGAAGGTGGAGAAGGTTTTCCGTTCTGTGGGTTTGGCTGCCTGGAACCCCTTGCAGCTTTGGGGAGCAAACCAGCTGGCTTGAAGTGGCAAGAGGTTGAGGGGAGAGGAGAATTTTCTGAGGAAGCCTGACTTACCTAATCACCCTGTGATACTGAGGCTTGGCTCAGGAGGAAGTGGGGTCAGCCAATTTTATCATTGTGCACTGAGGAGAATCAGAATGTCAGCTCCCCTGGGGAGGCCAGTCAGTGGGAAGTGTTTGATAAGTTTCCACAAGCCTATTTAGGGTCCCTTCAGTGGAGGGAGTGATCTAGAAGAGGCCTTCTTTTGGGTCCCTTATTTCTCCAAAAAAAAAAAAAAAACTACTTAAAAATTTTTAACTTAGTTTAATTGCTAAAATCTGCCTCAAACCCTGCAGATAAAAGCCTGCAGGCTAATTGATTGATGAAAAAAAGCAGGCTGAGTGGCTCCACAAGGGCACAAGAAAGAATGCTGTTCTTCCTCAGCTTTGTTTGACTGCTTGCTTGTGTATTTTTTTGGTTTTTCTTAGTTTGTTTGTTTGTTTGTTTGTTGCATTTCTTTCCTCTTTCCACACACCCCCTTTTTTAAATTAGGTGCTGCTAGCTTCTTTCTTCTTTGCTGTGCCTGTTCTTCTATGATTTCCCATTGATTTTCTCTACCAACTCTATCTCTTTTCCTTCCTTCATCTTTCTATCTTCTGCTTTCTGTTGTGATTCTTACATTCCACCTTTTTTTCATTAGTCCTCAGGAGCTTGGGTGTCAATTTCTATCTTGTCTATTATCTTTTCTTTTTATTATTATTATTAATTTTCTCCTTTCAGTCCTCTCTTTACTCTTTCTCTCTCTCATCATTCTAGCCATTTAAATCATTCTATATATTTTCCCCTATTTGGTTTCCTATCCCATTTTAGGTACTCCACTTTTTTTCCCTATTACTCTACACTGCCTACATGAGATAAATATTCATTTTACTAAGTCTTATATGGCTCCTTTTCTAACTTTTATCAATATTACTATTATCCATTTTCTTTCTTACCTTTTTTGATTCCTTGGGCTCTAATCTTTTTCCTTCAAGGGAACATAGAAAAAAGCAAGGAAATAGAAGAAGAAGAATAAAGTGTCAAAGAAAAAAGTTAACACACACAGAGAAATACCAGCTAAATAAAACTCTAGAGCACAGAGAGAAGCTAATCAACTGAATAAATCCACCTAGATAAAATGATGATGAGAGGGCAACAAAAATTACAAACGATACTGAGAAACACGAAGACAGGGACCAGCCCAAAGAACAAACTAAAAACCAGAAAGAGATGTAGAACATTGATCAACTAATCAAAGCTGTCCAAACAAATACAATGGACCAACTTAATGAAGTAAAGGAAGAGATTAAGGATATTAAGAAGACACTGGGAGAACATACTAAAGAAATTGTAAACATACATAAAAAGATAATGGATATGGTGGTGATGAATGGCACAATCCAAGAAACCAAAAAGATGCTGGATTCACATAACAGCAGATTTGAACAGGCAGAAGAAATAATTAGTGAAGTGAAAGGCAGTACATCTGAAATCAAAATGATAGTAGAAGAGATAGATAAAAAGATAGAAAAAATCCAGCAGGAGCTTAGGGATTTCATTGATAACACAAACATATGCATTATAGGCATTCCAGAAGCAGAAGAGAAGAGAAAGGGAACATAAGGAGTGTTGCAGGAAATAATGGCTGAAAACTTCCCAACGCTGTTGGGAGAGATGGATGTACGTGTCCAGGAAGCACAGCCCACCCCAAACAGTATAAATCCCAACAGGCCTACTCCAAGACATATAATTATCAAAATGTCCAATGCTCAAGACAAAGAGAAAATACTCAAGGCAGCAAGAGAAAAGAGAGCCATCACATACAAGGGAAGCACAATAAGATTAAGTGCTGATTTCTCATCTGAAACCATGGAGGCAAGAAGACAGTGGTATGACATAGTCAAGGAACTAAAAGAAAAAAACTTCCAGCCAGGAATTCTCTATCCAACAAAGCTGGCATTCAAAAATGATGGAGAGTTCAAAATATTCACAGATAAACAGAAATTAAGGGAGTATTCCAATAAGAAACCTGCACTTCAAGAAATACAAAAGCATGTTCTACAGATTGAAAAGAAAAAACAGGAGAGAGAGAGAGAGTTGGAGCAGAGTGTAAGAACAACTAAAAATACAAAAAGTTAAATAAAAACAACATATGACATACATAAACTGAAAGAAAATGTGGCTGATGTAAGAAATTCACTGAGAGTAATAACACTGTATGTTAATGTATTAAACTCACCAGTAAAGAGACACAGATTAACAGAGGGAATAAGGAAATATGATCCATCTATATGTTGTTTACAAGAAACCCATCTTAGACCCAGGGATTCAAGGAGGCTGAAAGTGAATGTCAGGAAAACAATTTTACTAGGAAACAATAAACAAAAAAGGGCAGGAGTAGCTATTCTAATACTGGACAAAATAGACTTTAAATGCAAAACTATTGTAAGAGACAAAGATGGACACTATATATTAGTAAATGTGGTAATCTTTCAAGAAGAAAGAACAGTAAAAAATATTTATGCACTTAATCAGGGTGCCTCAAAATATTTGAGGAATACACTGGAAAAACTAAGTGGAGAAATAAATGCCTCTAAAATTATAGTAAGGGATTTTAATACACAATTATCACCATTAGACAGAACATCTAAACAGAGAATCAAAAAAGAAACAAAGACTCTGAATAATATATTAGAGGACCTGGACCTAATACACATGTAGAGAACACTACACCCAAGTACAGCAGGATATACATTCTTCTCAAGTGCACATGGATCATACTCCAAGATAGACCACATGCTAGGCCACAGAACAACTCTCAATGAATTCAGAAAGATTGAGATTATACAAAGTAATTTCTCTGATCACAATGGAATGAAATTGGAAATCACTAAGGGCCAGAGAAACAGATTAGGCACAAAGATATAGAAGTTAAACAACACACTCTTAGACAAACAGTGGGTCAAGGAGGAAATCTCAAAAGAAATTAGTAACTACCTTGAAACTAATGAAATTGACAACACAGTATATCAAAACCTATGGGATTTAGCCAAAGCTGTAATGAGAGGGAAATTCATAGCCATAAATGCGTATATTAAAAAAGAAGAAAGAGCTAAAATTGAAGACCTAACTGCATATCTGGAGGAATTGGAAAAACAACAACAAACTAACCCCAAAGGAAGTAGAAAGAAGGAAATAACAAAGATTAGAGCAGAACTAATGAAATAGAAAATAAGAAAGCACAAGAAAAAATAAACAAAACCAAAAGCTCATTCTTGGAGAAGATCAATAAAATTGACAAACCCCTAGCCAGACTAACAAAGAAATAGAGAGCACAGATGCAAATACACAAATAAGGAATGAGGAAGAGGATAGCACTACTCACCCAAAAGAAATAAAGCGTATCATAAGAGGATACTTTGAAAAATGATATACCAATACGAATGATAATTTAGAGGAAATGAACAAATTCCTAGAAACTCACAAACAGCCTACATTGATGAAAGAAGAAATTGATGAACTCAACATTGCAATTGCAAGTAAAGAGATAGACTCAGTCATCAAGAACCTCTCAACTAAGAAGAGCCCAAGACAAGATGGCTTCACAGCTGAATTCTACCAAATATGCTGGAAAGAGCTAACATGAATCCTGCTTCAGCTCTTCCAAAAAATAGAAGTAGAAGAAACATTGCCTAACTCATTCTAGGATGCCAACATTACCCTAATACCAAAGCCAAAGAAAGATATAATAAGAAAGGAAAATGAAGCCCAATCTCTCTAATGAATCTAGATGCTAAAATCCTCAACAAAATACTAACTAATCATATTCAACAACATATCAAAATAATTATACACCATGACCAAGTGGGTTTCATCCTGGGTATGCAAGGATGGTTCAACATAAGAAAACTAATCAATGTAATACACCACATAAACAGATTGAAAGAAAAAAAAATCGCATGATCATCTCTATAGATGCAGAAAAAGCATTTGACAAAATACAGCACTCTTTCCTGATAAAAACACTGCAAAAGTTAGGAATAGAGGGAATCTTTCTGAACAAGATAAATGGTATATATGAAAAACCCAAAGCTAACACCATCTTCAATGGTGAAATCCTAAAAGCCTTCCCTCTGAGATTGGGAACAAGATAAGGATGCCCACTATCACCACTCCTATTTAACATTGACTTAGAGGTACTTGCTCAAGCACTGAGACAAGAAAAAGATATAAAAGGCATCCAAATTGGAAAAGAAAATAAAAATTTCATTATTTGCAGATGACGTGATCCTATATGTTGAAAACCCTGAGAAATCTACAACAAAGCTTCTAGAACTTATAAAAGAGTTCAGTAATGCTGTAGGCTATACCATCAATGCTCAAAAATCAGTAACATTTCTGTAAAGCAATAACAAGCAATCTGAGGAGGAATTCAAGAAAAAGTACCATTTACAATAGTAACTAATAGAATCAAATACCTAGGAATTAATTTAACTAGAGATGTAAAGGACTTATATACAGAAAACTACACAACACTGTTAAAGGAAATCAAAAGAAAATTAAATAAATGGAAGAATATTCCCTGTTCATGGATAAGAAGAGTAAACATCAAGATGTCTATTTTACCCAAATTAATCTAGAGATTTAATGCAATCCAAATAAAAATCAGCACTGTATTTTTTAAGGAACTGGAAAAACTAGCTACAAAGTTTATTTGGAAGGGTAAGAGGCTCCGAGTTGTCAAAGACATATTGAAAAAGGAAAATGAAGTTGGAGGTATGACAGTACCTGACTTTAAAACATACTACAAAGCTACAGTGCTCAAAACTGCATGGTATTGGCACAAGGATGGACATAATGACCAATGAAAATGAGTTTAGAGGTCTGACATAAATCATTGCATACACATTCATTTGATTTTTGACAAGGTCACCAAGCCCACTCAGTTGGGAGAGAATGGCCTCTCCAACAAATGGTGCTTGGAGAACTGGATATCCACAGCCAAAAAAAAATGAGACAGGAACATCATCTCACACCTTATACAAAAATCAACTCAAGATGGATCAAAGAGCTAAATATAAGAGCCAAAACCATAAAGACCTTGGAATATAATGTAAGGAAGCATCTACAGGACCTTGTAATAGGAAATGGTTTCATGAACTTCACACCCAAAACACGAGCAGCAAGAGAAAAAATAGATAAATGGGATCTCCTCAAAATTAAAAACTTCTGCACCTCAAAGCACATTATCAAGAAAATAAAAGGCAGCCTACGCAATGGGAGAAATTATTTGGCAACCATATATCTGATAGGAGCCTAATATCCTGCGCATATAAAGAAATCCTACACCTTGAAAATTAAGATGCAAACAGCCCAATTAAAAAATGGGCAAGTGACCTGAAAAGACACTTCTCCAAGAAAGAAATACAAATGGCTAAAAGCACATGAAAAAAATGCTCAACATCGCTAGCTATTAGAGAAATGCAAATCAAAACTACAATGAGAAAAACTACAATCTTACACTCATTAGAATGATGGCTATTAAAAAAAAACAGCTGTCTATAAGTGTTGGAGAGGATGTGGAGGAATAGGAACCGTCATCCACTGCTGGTGGGATTGTGAAATGGTCCAGCAACTGTGGAGGACAGTTTGGCAGTTCCTCAAAAAACTAACTATAGATCTTCCGTATGATCCAGTGATTCCACTCCTGGATATAAGCCCAGAATAATTGAAAGCATAGACACAAACAGATATGCACACCAATGTTCATAGCAGCATTGTTCACTATTGCCGAAAGCTGGAATCAACACCGGTGCCAATCAACAGAAGAATGGATAAACAAAATGTGGTACATACATACAATGGAATATCACTCAGCTGTAAGAAGGAATAAAGTGCTAACACACGGGATAACATGATTGCATCTTGAAGATCTTGTTGAGTGAAGCAAGCCAGGCATTGAAGGATGAACAGTACATGACGTCACTGATATGAATTAAGGAAGTTGAGCAGTCTCGGATAACTCTGAAAGATAGATTTACAAGAAAGAGAAGAGAAAGTTGTGAGCCCTCACCCATATGGGCGTAATCTATGGTAAAGTGATCTAGTGTAGTTGCTTAATGAAGGGATAGGACAGGTGGGTAGTGATATTATTGGGTTTGGTGGTGCAGGTTTGACATGTAGGTAGATTGGAAAGGGTGGGTAAGAAGGCCCAGGATACTGGGGGTAAGTTTGGGTGAGGAACCAGGTGAACACTTGGGATTTGTAGGAATGAGGCTAAAAGTACCGAAGTGGGATTGCTCTTATGGCAATATGACAAGGAAGTGTCACTGGTTTAGGGTGTTCTTCTTTTGGGGGCATTTTGGACAGGGCGCATCTGGGGCAGGCTTCTAGGGAGTGTGTGAGTGTTCATCCTGTCATAATGTGTTGTATCACTGGGTGGAGACCCACACAATGAGCAGGAAGGAGATGGACTCCCATCTTTGGGAGGACCGATTCACCCAGAAACAGACAGGTGGGCATCTCTTATGAGCAAGGGTGGTTCCTAATAGGGGAGGACAAACCAGTGTGTCAGGACTTCTTGTTGCATGTAACTATGAATCTTGTCATCCAATGAGTCAAGCCAGGGGGTCATCATGGTCCCGGGGGAGGGGGTAAGGGGAGGGAGGAATAGAATAGATCAAACAGGGGGTATTTAGTGGTCAGTGGAAATGTTTTTCATTACCTGACAGTGATAGACACAAGACATGGTAAATATCATCAAAATTTATAAAATGTAAGCCATTCTGTAAACCATTGACAATGTTTAGTAGTTATGTTTCACTATCTGTATAACAGTTACAACAATGCTAACATCCACATACAAAAAGATCTTAATATCGGGTGAGGAAAGGGGAGGAGGTTGGGTATATGAGAGTGTCTTGTATTCTGTGTGTGACTTTGCTGTGACCTAAAACTTTGTTGAAAACAAAGTGAAAAATAGTGAGAGGGGGAAGGTGCCATGGTACAGACTGGACACCAGATATTGCAGTGATAAAAAATTTTTTTTTTAAATTTTTTACCATTTTTTGAATATCCCAATCATTTAATTTAATTTAATTTAATTTTTTATATATTTTTAAGTTTTCATGTATTTTATCTCTTATATTGAAAATTATCATTTTTATTTCATTTTTCTATTAACTGTATTTGGCTGTTGTATTGGCTTCATCTTTAAAGAAGTTTTGGATCACAGAAGGGTTACAACTGGGCCAGGAAAGGATTGTTGGTGGGGAGTGTCAGGGATGGGGATGCATGGGAGGAGGTTCACCCGAACATACATAAAAGGTATATAAATTGTTCAAATGCTCACGGGACACAGTCACAGTGGGTGGAGAATCACTCAATAAATGAGAGAATACTGAATTCACATCCTGGAGAGCTCTGGCACATTCTCCAATGTCAGCAAAAGTCCTCCAAGTGCAGGGGCAGTGTCTGGCAAAGGAGGACGATCCACTGATGGGCTCTTGTTATTGATGACTAGCCTTATGAGTCTTTGCTATTGAAATTGAAACTTAGGCTATTGTTATCGGGTGCCTAAGGTTTGCTTCCTGAGAACCAACTTGTTGCTCAAATGTGGCATCTCTCTAACCCAAACTAAGCATATAAATGCATTATCTTCCTCCCAGTGTGGGACATGACTCCTGGGGATGAGTCTCCCTGGCCTGCAACAAGGGATTACTACCAAGTACCAACTGGCAATGTTACTGGAAAAAGATCTTGAATAAAAGGGGGAAAGGTAAAGACAAATGAGTTCATATGGCTGAGACTTCAAAATGAGTCAGGAGGTCATCCCAGACACTTATGCACATCTCAGTAGGACCTCATAGGCTTCCAATGTAGATATCACCCCCAAATAGAGGGACTTCTGAGGGCTCTGGAGTCACCCAGGTCCTATATCAGGGTGGATAGCTCCAGAGTTTAGTGCCTTATCAGTGGGCCCTACTTTGGAATCTGTGCTCCTGAAAGTGACAGAGTTGGACTCAAATATGTCCTCCCTGTACATGGTCCATCAATCCCTTTTATTCAAACCTATATGTGGTGCTAGTGTTGAAGTTGTACATCCAGAGACTGGAGTCTTTGGCTTGCCCATGTGCCACCTGGGCCCAGAATCTCAGTGAAGCTGCCACTCCTACTCTACAGCTCAATGAACTCACCCAGGACACCTTCTGGGGAAATGATGATTGACAAAGGCCATCTCATGGAATGGAGAGGGTCTCCAACTGCAGGAAGGATAATACCACCCATCTTACCCATGGGATATAAGCCCCTTCTTACTTGGAGGTGGAGTGGACATCACCATCTGACACCTCAGGATTGGGGTAAGAGCTATGGACTAGAGTGGACTTAATGGTATTCTGTTATAGACATATTGTGATTCATGCAATGGAAGAAATTACAACATTAATGTGGAGCCAGTGGCCACTGGATGCTTTGGGGGCAGGGAGAGGGAAAAGCAGTTGTAATACAGGGGGCTTTTTTGGGACTTGGGAATTATCCTGAGTAACATTGCAATGACAGATATAGGCCACTTTATATTAGCATATAACATGCAGAACTCTGTGGGAGAGAGTGTGGTCTACAATGTGGACTATGGTCCATGCTTAGTGGCAAAGGCCCAGGATGTGTATATCCATTGCAGGTGATGTGCCACACTAATGGAAAATGTTTATGTGGGAGGTTGTGGGAGGTGTGGGAGGTGGGGCATATGGGAATCCCTATAATTTTTGTGTAACATTTGTCTAATCAAAGTATCTTTAAAAAAATTTTTTTAATTATTATTTTAAAAAATTATCATGCTTAAAACAAAAGCAGAACTTTATTATAATCAAATACTTGGAAAATGGGAATAATATTTTCTTATATAAACTTTGAATTCCAGATAAAATTAAAAGTGTAATTGTAGATTTTGTAGAGGAATTTCTAAAGGAAATTTTAGCAACCTTCCTGTTGAAAATTTTCAAGATGTTACTAACTTAGGATTCATTATGAATTCTTACTATTACATATTTTCTCTATTAAAATTTTAAATCAAATAAAATAAGCCTTTATATCCAGAATTTGTTTATTTTAAATAACAAAACAAGCCTATGGAAATCAGGAGAAAAAAATGATTTTTAAAAATCATGCTGAATTTAAACCAAGAAATAATAATTACTTAAGCTTCTTCCAACATCAAAGAATGGTAGTGTTTTCAAATGGTTAATAGGTATACACATAAAAGATATTAATGCATACAGATTTTTTAACATGATTAATTTACAAAACCATAGGCATTAAAATGTTTCATAATGAGAGTCTTGAATGCACCCATGTACCAAGGATATAATTGACCCTCAAATTTATTGCAAAATTAATTACTAAGAATTCCCCAGATAATTTTAAAATGAAAATGGCATATATTAATAGAAAAAGAAATATTTGGAATATATATGTAGTATAAATATTCACATATATAAATATTATTCTAGAAGACCTTGAATTAACTATCAAAATGATTACAATATTTTTAGTTTCTATAACATTTTAAAATATTTTCCTAAAATTTTTCGAAGTTTATATAAGCTTTTTTCTATAACTGATTCCTATCACAATATTTTAATTTGCTCCAGGTCCAGATGTTTAACATGCTGTTTTATTTTTATAGCTGTATATCAATAAGGTAACACAAAAGTAGATATGAAAATCAGTGAATATTTTCATGAAAAAAATGCTTCGCATACTCAAAATTTTGCAAGACTGTAATTATTCTGATGATAATGGCCATGATTTTCAGCACTGGATTGAATTATTCACATTCAACATCTGATTTAATATTTATAATAATTCTATGAACCTAGAATTTTATTTTTTCTTGGACATTTATGAAATGAAGACTAAACTTTCAGTGATTTACCTATGGAAAATCTGCACAAAAGTTGGCTGATAAATAATCTAAACCCTGAAATGTCCAGTCTAAAGCATGCATGATTTATGACTGTGCTATGTTTTTTCTCTACATAATAGTTGGAAAGACCTCTGAAAGTACTCTCCATAATAAAGTTATCTGAAATAAGTAATCTATTCTATGATAGATTTTGAAAGATGATACCATAATTTTTCATACTATTTGCCTTTAAAAACATATATTTAGACCATGGGTATAACATATTTCATCATTATATTATTAGATTATCATTATTAGATTATATTATAGATTATATTTGATCATCTACTATGTAGATTTTTAAAAACATAATCTTGGAAATATTCCATATTATGTGTGGTGAAGTAGAGAATGGCTCAAAAGAAATGCAAATTAATTAAAGAACACTATTATTTTTAGAGAAAGACTAAACAAATATCCAATAGTAAAGAAAAATAGATGCCTTTGTAGTTTTAGCATCCTTGTCATTTCAATTACCTGGAGACCTCTCTCTTCTCCATGACTCTAGTGACAGCATTCTTCACTTCTTTGTTCCTAAGACTATAAATGAGTGGATTCTGCTTGGGGACCACCACAGTATAAACCATAGAGGCCACTTGATCCCTTCCCAGGGAATAGGAATTACTTGGTTTTAAATAAGTAAAAATTATAGTGCCATAAAAGATGGTGACCCCGAGGAGTTGGGATGCACAAGTAGAGAAGGCATTGTGCTTTCCTGAAGTAGAATATTCAGGATTGTAGACAGAATGAATACATAGGACACAGAGATTGTGTGTGGCACCAGTGAGAGTGAATATCATGATTTCAACATCACTAGTGTCAGAGTAAGATAGGGCTAAAAGTGGGGTTTAGTCACAAAAAAAGTGATGGACTACATTGGATTTGCAGTAATGCAAATTGTTCATGCAAAGAACATTGACCAAAGCATTAGTAAAGCCAATCATATAGGAACCAGTGATGAGGGGCAGCAGAGTCTTATAGACATAACTACTGGGTAGTGAAGAGGATTGCAGATAACTACATAGTGGTCATAGGCCATTGAAGAGAGAAAGAAAAATTCACTGCCACACAGGAAGACAAAAAAATACATCTGGGTGAAGCAGGCCATGAATGAAACATATTTTTTGGAAGACAGTAAGTTCTCTAAGATTTTAGGTGTGATGACCATTGAGTAACTGAGGTCAAGGAATGACAGATGACTGAGGAAAAAGTACATGGGGGTGTGAAGCTGGAGATCCAGGTGGATTGTCAGAATCATCCCTGCATTCCCAGCAAGGTAATCAGGTATATCAGAAGAAACAACATAAAGAGGAGCCGCTGGATCTCTTCAGATTCTGTCAGTCCCTTAAGGATGAAGTCAGGCACGTTTGTGTTATTGCTACTTCCCATGATGCTAGACTTTTGTAAACTGTTCAGAAATCAAAGGTGATCCTTGGCATGAATAACTTCAGAAAGATTTTTAGTTTATATGAATTATCCTTCAATTTTAAATGTTTGTTTCATATGCCTAGAAATTCATAATGAAATGTAGTTTGTAAAATTTGACTGAAATTTGCTTACCTTGACTGCCAAATGTAAATTAGATAAAACATCCTTTGGATCTTATTGAGTTTTAAGGTACATATATTGAATAATTTAAATGAAATTGGACTGTTTTAAATGCTTCCTTTATTATGACATACATCAAGATGAAAATATTATTTCATGGGTATTAATATTATACTCAATTTTAGATGAGAAAAAAAGCACGGAAATTTATGTAAATTATCCAGCATCAGAACTATGAAGTGTTGCCTATATCTTTCTAAAAAGTGGTTGAATCTAGAAAGAATGCTCATCACATTATATTCCCATTTAAAATTAACTTCTGAAAAAAAGAAAAAGTACTAGATATGTAATAAATAATCATGGTTTAATGCATCATTTATACTTCTTTTGTATCAGTATTTAATAGTAATGAAAGGTAAGAAATTAAACACAAGACTTGTTTACTGAGTGTGTTAATATTATAGATGACACATGCATATTAATTTACAAAAAATATGAGGTATTTTTAGCTTGCAAATTTGGAATTAAATTTCTTTCAAAAATTGAAATTCAAAATGTGTACATTGCTGCTACATTCTGATTCCACAAACTCTATATTGCTATTTCAACAAATCCTGGCATTACTTATGTTAGACCTAAATGACATGTACATTGCTGTCAATGGATTTGGATATTCTTCTAATAATAACATAATTTTATTTTATTAAAACCAAAACAATCTAAATTTGGCAACAATACATATCATGAGCCATAGGTGAAAAAAAATTTCCAGCATTAACTGTATAAAAAACAAAATTTTCTCATTAATACAATATGTAAACCATTTAAGGTTCTAAAAATTACTATGCTATATTAGTTTCAGTTGAGATAAGTTATTTAAAAAATTTTTACATGCATTTTTATTTTGTTCTTATGTA
This sequence comes from Cabassous unicinctus, assembly GCA_029593785.1. NCBI lineage: Eukaryota > Metazoa > Chordata > Mammalia > Cingulata > Chlamyphoridae > Cabassous > Cabassous unicinctus. Next base: position 17,204 of record JAQZBX010027211.1, read on the forward strand.
AAATAAAACAACCCCAAAATTTTCTTCAGGTCCTAGTCAAATGGAAAGTTTCCCTGACATTATGTCTCATAAGTATACCAAGGAGCTTCTACAAGCAAAATGGAGTAGAGTACCCCTACCTTTCCTCCTGATAATGCCACAGCACCTCTTATGTTGAGCTGATTGATAATGTAACATGCAGCTGTCTCTGGGAACCATTCCCAAGGCAGATTGCTTGGCCTCTTTCCAAGGATTAATGTGTCCATGTTAAGTTTGAACCAAAGAGTTCTTTCTTTCTTAGGAGCAACATAATTTTGACCACAATTTTTAGGTATCCTTTTGTGGTTCTCTAATATTTGCCTGGGTAATAAATAAGGTATTTTTTAGAGAAGTAATTAATTACTCTGTGGCTGAAAGGTCAGATTATTAACAACCAGGATGCAATAATAACACATTATTCACTATGAAACTTTTTATCACTTTAAAGTATAACAATATCAAGGCAATAAACATTGTTCATAATGTAAAAATTAGAATATAGCAAATTTCAAAGAAAATAAAATCATTCATACCTCCTATTAATCTTGACATGTAATTTCTTCCAATTATTTTCCTTTAGGCATAGGTAATTATTTATATATACAATTAAGTGTTTACATAATTTTTATCATGCTATATTTTCAATAACATCTGGATTTTATCACTTAATATGTATAATATCTTGCAAGATATATTACACTTTTGTAAAACCCACAAATTCATGTATTTTTCATTGGCTGGAGGAGCTTAACTGTTTTCTCTTTGCAGTGCATACCAGCTAATGAATGGGCCTTTTTGAGGCATCACAAAGAAAACATGGTGTAGTTTCTCCTTTCACATTTGATAGCCTGAAATAAGTCATTGACACAGCAGATATATTGTTATATGCATCCACACAAAAAAATTGTAAATTGTTTTACCTTTTAGTGATATTTGCTTGTATTTTATTAAAATAAGAAAGAAAAGAAGGCAGTAAAAATAATTTTAAAAATGAGAAACAATTTTTAATTAGTAGCCAAAAACTCAATTCCTCTATGTATAATCAGGTCAAATCCTTTTTTGTGACTCTTGCAATAACTAATGATTATCAAATAAATTTTCAATTGGATATGATTCTTATGAGAATAACTTTTTACACTCTAGAATATCAGGAAAGAATTTGTTAATATGTATAAAAGAGTTACAAATAACATATTTTACATTTGCTGAACTATTGGAAGTACAATTCTCCATTCATCAAAAATTTAGTGATGCTGGGCCACGCTTAACTGAAAATTGAAAACCCAGCACAAATTTATTTCACCATAGGTGACCTTGAGTTTAAGTCAAATGAGAGATGAATGGAGATTTTCCCCATCAATCTTACCCCAATAGGGATGACTTAGACCTTGCAAAATCCCCATAAAGCAATTTTTAATACACAGTATTGAAATCAATCTGATAGTCATTGATTGGAATTTTGGATAATATAAATAAAAGTCTAAGAAAGAATAGAACTAATTACCTGTCTAATCTTTGTGCTGAGTCTTTATTGCTGCAATTCCAATAGATCAACTCTCATAGTAATATAGTTCTGGCAGAAGATCAAGAGTAGAAAAAAGAAAAGGCACATGGCTTCTTTGTCTTAGATTTCAACACAATTAGCACTTTATCCCTGAAAACTACTCAATGTCATTATTTATTTTTAAAATCTAAAGTTGCATTTAATTCTTTCATATTTCAATTTATTTGTTTTGAAGTTCAGATGAGGTTTTTATTTCATTCTGAATAATTAGCTCTATTGTTCTTTTATATTGCTTTTTAAATCTCTGGATTATAAAGGTCTACTTTTTCTAACAGAACTACATTGCCACAGGAGTTTAGTATTTTATATATTTGTATTCACAACAAATATATTTGTACATCCTTTTACTTATCAACAATTTATATCATATAAAGAGTGTTATGTTTTGAGTCAATTGCTCTACTTTTTAGTTGGAACTTCTAGGTTATGTGCATTTAAAATAATTATTGAAGGAGGTTGTACCATTTCAAACACACCAACAGTGAAGGAGTGTTCTTATTTCTCCACATCATCTCTAGAACATTGAAGTTTTAAGGTTTTTAAAAAATGGCCATTCTGTATGGTGTGAGATGTTTTATTGTAATTCTAATAAGAGTTTTAAGGTTTTAGTTTTTAATTTTCAATTACATTTTGTAAAAGGTGTGAGATAAGGGTTCTTTTTCTTTCTTTTAGATGTGAATATCCAGTTTTCACAAGACCATTTGTTGAATAGGCTATTCTGACCCAGCTGATTGGGCTTGACAGCGTTGTAAAAAGTTATTGACCATGGATGTGAGAGTTTATTTATGAACTCTCAATTTAATTCTATTGGTCAATCTGTCTATTTTTATGCCATTACCATGCTGTTTTTACCACTGTAGCTAGAAAATAAGCTTTAAATTTTGGAAGTGAGATTCCTCCAACTTTGTTCTTTTTAAAGATATCTTTCGTTCTTTGGGATCCCTTACCCTTCCAGATATACTTGACTACAAAGAAAGATATTGGATCTTTTATCGGGATGTCTTTAAATCTTTAGATCAGTTTTGGTAGAATTGACATTGTAATGATATTTAGTTTTCCAACCCATGAACACGAAATATAGCTCCATTTACTTATGTCCTCACTGGTTTCTTTTAGCAATGTTTTATAGTTTTCTGAATACAGGACATTTATGTTCTCCCTTAAATTCATTCCTAAATATTTGATTCTTTTAGTCATTCTTGTAAATGGAATTTTTTTCTGACTTCCACTCAGATTGTTCATTATTAGTGTATAGAAACACTATTGATTTTTGCCTATTAATTTTGTATCCTACTACTTTGAGAATATCAACTCTAAGTTCTAATAATTATGTTTTGGAATTTTGGGGTTTTCTAAGTATAGGAGCACATCAGCAAATAATGAAAACTTTTTTTTTCTTTCCTTTCTGGGTGCATTTTACTATTTTCTCACCCACTTGCTCCAGATAGAACTTCTAGCATAATACTGGTAACAGTGGGGAGAGGGGACATACTTGTCTTGTTCCCAAACACAGTGGAAAAGCTTTCAGTCTTTCATTTTTAAGTACAATGTTAGTGTGGGTTTTCCATATATGTACTTTATCATAATGAGAAACTTTCTCTCAATTCCTCTCTTTTGGAGTGCTGCTATCAAGAAAGAATGCTGCATTTTGTCAAATAACTTTTATTCATTAATTGAAATTATCATGTTATTCTCCTTCAATTTATTAATATGGTGTATTATAATGTTTGATTTTCATGTGTTGAACCACCCTTGCATACCCTGTGTAAAGCCCATTTGATTGTGGTGTATACGTTTTTTGGTGTGTATTTGGATTTGTTTAGCAAGTATTTTGTTGAGGATTTTTGCATCCATATTCACTAAATAATTTGATCTGTAATATTCTTTTTTTCCCTAATATCTTTATTTGGCTTTGGTAGCAAGATGATGTTAGCTCATAGAATGAGTTTGGTAGCATTTCTTCCTGTTTAAACTTTCAGAAGAGTTTTAAAAGATAGTATTAGATCTTTAAATGATCCACAGAATTCAACATTGTAGCAATTTGGTCCTGGACTTTATATTTTGGGGAGGTTTTTGACAACTGTTTCTATTTCTTTATTATGATTGTTTTGCTGAAGTCTTTTTTTCTTTGGTCAGTATGGCTTATTCATGTGCTTCCAGAAATTTGTCCATTTTATCAACATTGTCTAGTTTGTTGGCATACAATTGTTCATATTATCCTCTTTTAATATTTATTATTTCTTCTGGGTCAGTGATAATGTCACCTTTCACAATTCTAATTTTATTTATTTACTTCTCTCTTTTTTCTTTGTTAATATAGTTAAGGGTTTATCAATTTTGTTTATCTTCTTGAAGAATCAAATTTGGTTATCTTGATTCTCTCTATTGCTTTTATTCTGTATTTCATTTATTTCTTTTCTAATTTTTATTATTTCTATCTTTTTCTTGCATTGGAATTGGTTTGTTGTTCTTTTTCTAATTCCACCAGATGTTCAGTTATGTCTTTAATTTTAGCTCTTTCTTTTTTTTTTTTTTTAATATAAGCATTGTGGGTTATTTATTTCTCTCACAGCACTGCCTCTGCTGTATTCCATATATTTAGATATGTTGTGTTCTTGTGTTTTTTTTATCTTTTAGTATTTACTGATTTATCTTATAATTTCTTTTTTTAACCCACTTATTTAGACTGTTTTGTTTAATTTCCATAATATTTATGAATTTTTCCTTTATCTGCCTGTTACTCAATTCCAATTTAATGTATACAGAAAGTGTTTTGTATAATTTCCATGTTTTTAGATTTACTGAGATCTGATTTATGTCCCAAAATATGGCCTAACCTGGAGAAAGATCTATGCGCACTTGAAAAGAATGTATATCTTCAGTTTTGGGGTATAATGCTCTATAAATGTCTACTATATCTAGTTCATTTACCATATTATCCAAGCTCCCAGTTTCCTTATTTATCCTCTGTCCAGATGTTCTATCTTATGCTGAGAGAGGAGTTTTGAAATCTCCAATGATTATTGTAGTGATATTTTTTCTCCCTTTAGTTTTGCCTGTGTGTGTCTCAGGCATATTTCGTTACTGACCTGGGTGGTTCCTCAGAAAACTAAATACAGAACTTCCATATGATTTGGCAATCTTGATACTAGGAATATATTCAGAAGAAATTAAAGCAAGGATTAAAACAGATATTTGCATAGCAGTTTTCAGAGCCTCATTATTCACAATTGCTAAAAGATGGAAATAGCCTATATCTGCATCAACTGATGAATGGCTCAAGAAGATCTGGTATATTAATATGATAGAATATCATTCAGATGTAAGAAGATATCAGTTCCAGAAGCACATGACAACATGGAGGAACCTTGAGGAAATAATGTTGAGTGAAATAAGCCAGACACACACAAAAAAGTAAATACTGTATGGTCTCACTGATATGAACAAAGTACAATGAGTACACTTATGGTGTTAGACTATGAATTCTAGGTTGATGGAATGTGGGATAAGAAAAGGGAGAAGATGCTTTATTAATAACATCTTTCATTAGTGTGGTACATTGGTTACAACTGATGAACACATGTTGAAGGATTGCTACTAACCGTAGTCTATAGTTTACATTATGGTTTACACTTTGCACCACACAAATTTATAGGTTTTCACAAAATGTATAATGGCCTGTATCCATCATTACAATGTCATGCAGAACAACTCCAGTGTTGCCAAAATGTCCCATGTTACTATTCTTCTCTCTCTCTCTCTCCTTAGAACTTCTGATGACCACTGTTTTTATTTTTTTAATTAATTAATTAATTTTAAAAGAAACTTTAGATTACATAAATGTTACATAAAAAATATAGGAGATTCCCATATGCTCCACTCCTTCCCCTCCCACACTTTCCAAAATTAACAACATCCTTCATTAGTGTGGTGTATTTATTACAATTGAAGAACACATATTGAAGCTTTGCCACTAATCATGGATTATATTTTACATTATAGTTTATACTCTGTTCCATATAATTTTGTAAGTTATGACAAAATAAATAATGGCCTGTATCCATCATTGCTACATCATGTAGGACAATCCCAATGTCCTGAAAATGCCCCAGTATTAAAACTATTTTTCTCTCTTTCTCCAGTTTTCAAAAATGGCAGCATAGACATTACAAGAATCCATCTGCTTACAAAAACTTTGAGTAACTAGCAAAACATAAAAAAAATCAGGTCTTTCCCACACACCCTATCTGCACTCTTAAGAACAGAGCTTCACCTTCATTGTAAGTACTTGGCTTTGTTCCAGAGGAAGTAGAGCAACCACTAGGTGCATCTGGGGTGCATGCATGTTAGTTCACAAACATCCAGAGTTAGTATGAAAGAGTGATCCAAAGTATTCATTGCTCAGTCTGTCTCTCAGAATTTGTACAACTCTTGCACAGCTCAAGTGCTATAAGGAACAATCATCAAGGTGGCCTGGAGCAAAGGGTCCCTGGCTTTAAGACACACACTAGAACTTGAAGGGCATTCTTCTGCTCATAAAGAGGGAATGTTTCTAGGATGACAAGCACCAACCCAAGACAAAATACAGGCTTAGACAGGAAGAAAAGTACTCCATACTTCATGTAATTAGGATTTTCTGGATAGGAGGACTAAACTCTGAATGAGGACTATATTTTTTAAAAGACTGAATTTTTCAGTCTGTGTTAAGTGCATTTTGCTGTGATTTGTATATTTTTGTTATCTCCTGTAACTCAAGATGATATATGTCATAGCACTTGCTGGATATAAATGTATGAAACGCACTGCTCAGGGTCTAAAGCACAGAAATAAAGCATTAAAATATTAAAATGTACACTGTGAAAAAATGTTTACAAAAATCACAATGAAATAAGATTAATTACCCATACAAAAGAATAAGATAAAAATCCAGAAACAATCAAATGAAGAAAACCAGTCTTGGAATATATTGTTTGTTCAAAGACATGAAGAAATGATCCTCAATATGCTAAGAATGAGACAAGTGAAAAACAAAGAAAGAATTAAAGGATATCATGAAACAATGAATGAACAATAAGAGAATCTCAGTTAAGGGATAGAAATTTTAAAAATATCTCACTGATATTAAATAATTAACATATGCAAGACTCATAAATACAATGCAGCTTACCAGGTGCCAAGGTGGGTGTAGACTTGATGAGTTAATGTTTAATTGGTACAGAGTTTCTCTTTGGGATGATGGAAACTTTTGGTAAAGGATGTTGGTGATGGCAGCACAACAATGTGAATATAATTAACACCATTCATTTTTATATTTGAAAGTGATTAAAATTGAAAATTTTAGGTGGCATGCATGTGTTTAATGTCCTTGGTTACTCAAGCAAATGCCATGCAATCTGATTAACTTAAACAATGGGTACTTATTAGATCATGGTTTTGAGGCCAAAAATATCCAAATTAAGGTTTCATCAAGGTATTGCTTTCTTCTATAAGACTGTGGCATTCTGGAGCTGGCTCCTGGTGATGCTTGGTCACATGATCCTCTGTCACATAGCAATGCACATGGTGGCCTCTCCTGTTCTTTCCTTTCTCTTTTAGGTTTCCTTGACTTTCAGCTTCTTGCTTCCCATTGCTTTCTTTCTATTTATCTTAATTTCATTAAGGACTCCAATTATAGGATTAAGATTTATACGGATTGAGGAGGTCCACGGCTTAACTGATGAAAACTCATCAGAAAATCCTACTTACATTAGGTTAACACGAGCAGGGAAAATTATTCTGGGTTGCATACAGCTCCAGATCAGCACACTCCACTTTTTCAAGCCCAGAAAGAAGTGCACTTTCCACATGCAACATACATTAATTACATATCAGTATTCCCAAAAGCTTAAGTCATTTCAGGAACAATGCTAAGTACAAAGACCGATGTTCACAGCAGGATTATTCACAATTGGAAAAAGATGGAAGCAACACAAGTGTCCAACAACTGATAAATGGATAAATAAAATGTGATATATACATACAATGGAATATTATTTAGCTGTAAAAATGAATGAAATCCTGATACATGTGACAACATTGATGTACTTTGAAAACATCATGTTGAATGAAATAAGCCAGACACAAAAGGACAAATATTTGAAATAATTATTATAAGCAAACTCAAAGAGTATGAATCTAGAATACAGATTACCAAGGGGAGTGTTGCAAATAGTGACTTGGAAGTCCAGATTTAAAATGAACAAGTTCCTATTTAGAAAGAAATAAATTGGTAATAGATTATGGTTATGGTAGCAAAATATTGCAAATGTAATTTTCAACATATATATATGTATGTGTATATATGTATATATATACACATACATATATATATATATATGAATGTGACTGAAAGTAGGAATGTTAGATAGTATGTAAAATAATGGAACAAAACTTTAAAAATAAATTTAGTAGGTGATGTTTCCCAAACTCTTTTGAAATTCTGAATGACATTTAAATTATAAAAATTACAGTATATATATGTTTGTCATTCAGATCAACCAAAATAAAATATTTGTCATTTGGAATCATATTTTTAATTAAACAAATGATGCATTAATAAACAAAAAAGACACAGTGCATATACAAGATAATAATCATATATATTAGTAAAAATAAATACTTATCAAAGACATCTCTGATAGCTGATAAAACAAAGACCAGTTGCAATAAATATAGATTGTAGACATATTAGATTTCAGATAAAAAATGTCATAATACAAGAATTTACATAGACGTTATATATAAAATGTTAAAATTTTCACACAAATTCAGTATTTTGAGGAAGATATTTTAATATTTGAATAAATTATTAAACAGTGATGAACTACTGAAAAGTCATTAATATTTTAGTCCTAAAACAGAGGTTGAACATTTTTTTAATCTTTCAAGAATTATTTAAGGAAATGAACAATATGATTCTACAAAGAAAACCTTGATATAAATTAAAAGAATACAAAGCAATACAATGCAAAAGAATATGTCTAAAATCCATTGCTTAATTTAAAATGAAAAAGAGTTAATACTTGGAATATGAAAAACATACTTTCTCAAATATACATTGTATATAATTACCAGTGTAATTCCAGATTATGTTGAGGGAATTTTTAAAGGAAATTCTACCAATTTATCTGATAAAACTTAATCTATGTCACAAAATTTGGATTAATTATCAATTCTCAGGTTTACTATATTAATTTTATTTAATTGAGCAAAAATTTCAACTAATGAATTTCATTTTAAAGAACATAAGAAACTTATAGAAATAGGGAAAATGAATGGTTTTTAAAAATCATACCAAAATTAGTAGATTATCACTCAAAGAAATTCAAATTTATTAAGGGATGCTTGTGTATTTAGAGTAACCAAAAAGAACTTGATAAGCTGGTTTAAGAATGAAAATGCATATTCTTATTGTCCCTTTCTTGAGTAAGCAGTCCAGTTCAACAGGTGAAAAGAAAGGTTTTCCATCACTTACACACTATTTGAAAAAGTAAAAGCCTGAATCTCAAACTAGAATATATACCTTAATATTAAAATTAGATATATGGTGATCTACTTAGAGCTTATTAGTGATTGAACTGCATGCCTTCCAGGGAGCATAGGGAAAAATAGCTTTTCTAAATATTTAGTTCAAAAGAGGTATAAATTTTAAATGAAGACAGAAGAATAAATATGGCAGAAGCAATTGTGACATGAAGTAAAATGAGATTTTTTCCATTAAGTACTTTGCTCATTAGTGTAAACATTGAGGAACACAAACAAATGCAAAGTCTTTCCCCATATTTACATGATAAAGGCAGAGATAGATACTGAGTCCCAAATTACAGCATTGTAGGAACTCTCAAATATGGCTTTCTTTTCTGAGTGTGCAACATTTATACCTAGTGGTCAGGTGTAGGTTATTTTCTAAGCAGTGCTTTTGTTTTCCTTATTCTTCAAAATACACTCTCTGTAAATGTTAACATGTTTTCTCAGTGAATTTTTGGTATTTCAGAATGGACATAATCAATATCTGTGACTGGAATGTGGCAGGAAAGAATTATAATGAATAGAAATCTATGCTTTTGATCCAAACAGTGCAAAATGATCTTCTGGAGGCCTGGATGGATGTGAATGTGTGAGGGCAGAACAACATTCCATTGTATGTACATACCATATTTTGTCTATCCATTTATGACTTGATAGATACCTGGGTTGCTTCCATATTTTGGCAATTGTGAATAATGTTAGTATGAAGATCAATGGTCAAATATCAGTTTGAGACTCTGCTTTCAATTATTTTGTGTACCTAGAGGTGTACTTACATTCCCACCATCAGTGATTGAGTGTTCCTATTTCTCCACATCCTCACCAACATTTTTTAAAATAGTCTTTACATTTTAACATGGCATATCACTTACTACTGAATATTATCCTATATCTCCCAGCTAGAATATAAGCCTAAGGGGACAAAGATCTTTTATTCTTATCCTATACTCTGTAGACAGTGCCTGGTGCATTATAGAAATTGAAAAAAATATTTACTAAAAAAAATGAATAAAATAAAGTGACCTATTAAACATAACACATTCAGTGTCTGGTTATTCCAGCAGGTTAAATGCATCCCCAAACTTATGAACTTTGAATAAATATGTGATAATTTTAAACTGGCATAACAACTTTTGAAACATTGTTTCCCAGCAACAATGAAACATTTATACACAATTTGATTACAATTAATGCATAAATTTCAAAAATTTTTCAAAGTGTAAATCAATGAGGCTGCATTACCTGAAAAAATGCAATACATTTAAAAATTAGAATTCAAAATATAAAATAAGAAAATCCTTTCTATTTGAAAATTAAAAATACATACAACCAAAAATGCAACCTTAAATTGCTCTAGGCCAAATAAAAATAAAGTATTTAACTCTAGAATATTTATGTAATGGATATGTGAATAATGTATATTATTAAATATAATTTAATAATGAAATCAGAAAAATAATGGAAATATTAAATTTTGTATTAATAGACAGTTAACAAAAATAAAGAATATAATCATGTTTTTCTAGGGGATAGAGAAAAACTAATAAATTCAACATTTAAAAGTAGGAAATGTAATATAAAAATATGAATTATGCTGTATTTAATTTCTATTATACTAGAATTTTTATTTATATTTTAATACTTACTTTCTATACTATCTTTTCTTCATGATTGATTATATTAAATCTAACCTGACCTATCAGGCTTTCTGTCATTTTTTATAATGGGCCATTTCATTAAATTTATTTATTTATTTTTAGGAAGGAAAGGAGGATTTATTTGCTGGCGGGAGACTGGAGATGTACAATCTCAAATCAACTGCTCTGAACTGTAGAAATTCTAATATTTTATAACATAAGGGTGCTCATGAATAATTGCTTGGAGCTGGACGCAGTTTCTTTCATCATTAAACATTAAGGAATTGAACATGGAGGGTGGGTACAAACCAGGGTGAGTTACAAAGTTGCAATCATCAGAAATCAAGGCTCTGGGATAAGATAGTACAGAGTAGAGGTCAGTCACAAGGTTCTCCATATGGATATTAAACAGGAGGGTGGAGTGTTTACCATCACAATGGCAGGTATAGAGAAGGGTGAGCCCAGTTCTGAAATAACCATAAACAAAGGCAAGTTCAATCCTGAA
>JAQZBX010027212.1:0-28492 GCA_029593785.1 Cabassous unicinctus
TTTCTTTCCTCTATTACTCTATGCCTTACTCTTCTTAGTCTTTCAGCTTATTTACTTCAAAAATATTTGATACATGAAGGGGTAAAACACTTTTGTAGCTTTTGACTCAATATTTCATTCTCCAGATTTTTTATTTATTAATTTAAATAATTAATTTGCTGTTATTTCAACACTAATTTTTTGGCCTTCTTTATTTTTATGGCTTCTTGGCTGTTACTGTTATCATTTTAATTTGTTTTTACATTTAAATCAATGTTTCCAAAATTAATTTATTTTCATTTTGCATACAACTCCTTAAATTTAACAGATGTGTATATTCTTGTATTTCTCACTACTATCAGGATGAAGAACATTTCTGTCAAAAGAAAACCTCCCTCTTGCTATGCTTTTATAGTCACAGCATGCACCTACTCCTCACCCTGGTAACCACTTATCTGCTTTTTTCTCTATTGGTTAATCTTTTGAAAATATCATAAAATTGTTATCACACAATGCATAATCTTTAAGACTGGTTTCTTTCAAGGAGCAGAATGTCTTTGGGATCCATATGGATTTATGTGTGTACCAATAGTTTTTCTTTTCACTGCTGTGTAGTTTTTTGTGTGTGGATGTACCCCCATATTGTTAATGAATCCACCACTGAGGGGCATTTTGGTTGTTTCTAGCTTCTTCCAATAATAAATATTTTGGAAACATTTTAGTGTAAATATAAGATTTCAGATTTCTAGAATTAATACTCATGAATGGGATTGCTAGGTCCTGTGGTAAGTGTATGTTTAACTTTAAAGGAAACTGCCAAACCATTTTCCAGCATAACTGTTTCAATTTTTGTTCTCACCAGTTATGCATGAAGTTCTAGGTGCTAGACGTGCATCTCAGCACTGGTCATTGTTCCTTTTAATGTTTCAGCATTTTAATACTTGACAATGGAAGCTCACTGTGGTTTTAATTTTTATTTCCCTGGCTCCTAAATGAAATATCAGGCAATGGGTTGGCTTAAATGAAGAGAATTTATTGGCTCAAGGTTTTAAGGGTGTAGAAGTTCAAAATCAAGGTGTCATCAAGGTGATGCATTCTTTAAGAAGTATTTGGCATTCTGGGGCAGGTTGCTGATTGATCTTTGGTCCTTGGATTTTAAGATAAATAGCAATGAGCATTTCAGCCACTGCTGGCCTGTCACTTCTCCTCTCAGTTCTATTGACTTCCAGTTTCTGGCTGTTTCCTCTTGTTTTCTCTCTCTGTGTCTGAATTTTATTCTGATTATAAAGTATCCTGTATTAGGAATAGGACCCATCCTGATTCAATTGGGCCACACTTTTAATGCAGTAATTTCATCCAAAGACCTACTGGCAATTTCTTCACAACCACAGGAATAGATTGAGATAAAATAAGACTCAGGTAGTTTATTTTCCAGCTTCTATGTTCACTAGTAGCTGGTAGCCATTAGGTAAGTAGCTTGGGTTGCCAGCTCTGCAATTCTTATGATGTTTGTCATCTGCCAGGGCAATACTCTTGGATTTTCTTAGAAGAGTGGATGTGCCTCAAATATTAGAGGTGAAAAAGTAAAATTTCTTTGTTTGCATCCAACCTGTTATGAACATGAGCCTAATTAAAAAACAGATCACCCATCTCATAAACTGCAAGTAGGCACAATAATCTCCACCTTTGGCAAGACAATATGTGAATATTGTTTTAAGTACCAGGCTTATGCACTGGGGCACAGTGACTGTCACGTAAGTTAACATAACATAATTTTTTGCCTTCATTTTAGTGAAAGGGATGGATTTTGTATTTTGTATTTAAAATGTATAAAAACAGGTTATCAGTTCTTTCTCCTCTAAAAGTAAGAAAATCTTATTCATGGAGTGGACAGTTCTTTTACCCCGTAGAGGTAAGAAAGATAAAATATTACATATTTTAAGGAAATATCATTTGGGTCAATCATTAACCCCATTTTTTTGTCTTATTTCTGTGGAAGCTGTATATATTTTCTTATTGACAGCTTATTAGGACTTTTTTAAAAACATAAAAGTAATTTGGATAGGTTTCCCCAATAAAACAATATTTCTATTCCTTTGCAAAAAAAAAAAAAAAAAAAAAAAAAAGAACATATTTTTCTGTGTTTCATAGCTCCAAGTCATCACACTTGCATTTCCATAATGGAAAATTAAGTTGATTATCTTTCTATGTGCATACTTTCCATCTGCATAGCTTTTAATCTGTGTCCAGTCTTTGAATTAATACCTATTTAATAATTGGGACTTTCCATTTCCTATTATTAGGCCTTGAGTGTTCTTTTTATATTCAGATTTTAAGTCATATGATAGAAATGGGATTTGCAAATATAAATATTTGTCTGTAATTAGAATTTTCAATTTCTTGAATATTTTATACACAGACAAATGTTTACATATGGTAAAATCTAATTCATCACTTTTTTGTGAATACTATTTTCTCAACCATAACTTTTTCATGATTACTGTTTGAATTTCAACGTCCTAAATGATGCAAACTCCTCAAAGATGTTGATTTTCTTGTTCTTTAACAGTGGTGTCTGCTCACACATTGATCTCTGTTAAATCAATGGTGGATCTTTTGTGCCTTTACTTTATAGTGTGATCATTCTTTTTCAAGGGAAAAATTTCCTAAAAATTAGGACAATTGTTTTTTTTCTGAACAAACTTGAAATTTAGATTTCTTGTGAAATGGTACCAAAGTGCTCATCTGATTTAATAAGATTTTTTCCTTGGTGTCAGGTTTCTTGTCATTGAACTTATGGATACCCAGGAAATATATTTATCTCCTGGACCTGAAATTTAAATCTCACAGCTCCCATGTGAAAGACCTAAAACATCATTTTTGCCCCAACACTATCAGATACTCCACCATTGGAAGACCATTAATTTTGTTGTATCATTTCATATATCATATTTATTTTTGCAAATTTTGGAGTATGTTTCTTCTTCTTCAATATATAAGAAGTTGCTATTTGTATATCTTCAGTTATTCATGCTTTCTTATCTATTGATGCTTCTGTATCTTTACATCCAACAATTTAGTAAAAACATACATTGTGTTTATGTGCATTCTGCACTTGGAGGGATATGAGTTCTGGCAACAGTCTGCACTGTATGGATAGTCCATCTTACTGATGGAATTTGACCCTGTCAGGTTGAATATTTATAAAAGAGAACACAGTATCTTGCCTGTAAGAACTTACAAGGGGAATGAGTCTTATCAGTAGGGAAAGGGAAAGAAGCCTAGGCCTGGAGCCTGCTGGATGACAACAAGAAACTGTAGAGAATAACAGGAAATGCCATCTGCCCTGAATTCTCCTTTTCTGCAGCAGCATGAGCATGGCTGAAAACCAGCCCTGGTTCTTGTAGAGAAGGACCCTGGGGTTGTGCCTCTGTGCTCTCCATGCACAATAATACATGGCTGTGTCTAAAGGGTCAATGTTGGTCATTTTTAGGAACACCTGTTTTCTGGGGGTGTCCTTGGAGATTGTGATCTGACTCTTCAGAGATGGAGCATAATCCTTATCATCATCCCAATACATGTTTGCAAGCCACTCCAGTGCCTTCCCTGCGAGCTGGTGGATCCAGGTGACATCCATTTCAGAAGTGTTGAGTGAGAACCCAGAGAAGGTGCAGGTCAGGATAAGGGTCTAGGTGGGTTTCACTGTGCCAGGGCCAGACTCCTTCAGTGTGACCTGGGAAAATGTCCCTGTGGAGGAGGCAGAAGGAGAAGGTGAAAGTGGCTCAGCAAGAGAATTGGAGTCCTTTAATCCCTGTGGGATTCCCTGTCCAGAGCACTCACATGAAGGGATAGTCAGCAGCAGCAGGATAATGGATAATGGATAATCAAAATGTAATATATACATAAAATGAAATACTATTAAGATATAAGAAGAAATGAAATCAGTATTCTTATGCCAATGTGCATGAAACTTGAGTACTATGTTTGGGGAAATAAGCCAGACATAAAAGGACGAATATCATTTGGTCTCACTAATATGAATTAAATATGATGAATAAGCTCACAGAGATAAATTCTAGAGTATTTGTTACTAAGAGATAGAATGTAAATTGAGAATGGGTCCTGATGCTTAATGCATGTGTTATTTTTAATAAGGTTTATTGTAAAAGTTTGGAATGAATAGAGTAGATGGTAACACATTATAGTGACTATAACAACACTGCTGAATTTTAAATATGATTGTGGCTGAATGGGGTACTCTATGTTACTGTCAACTGAAATGAAGCTAGATAAATACTGTAGGGACTGTATAACAGTGGTTTTGGTGTTGGATGAAGATTATGGTTAATAGTATAAATATAAGAATGTTCTTTTACAAAGTGTCAAGAATATGGTGATATGTGTGAAAATTTCAATTAATGTAAATTTTGGACAACAGATAACAGTAATATTGCAAATATTTGCAGCAATACCAAAGAAGCTATTATATCAATTCTAAGGGACAAAAATTGGGAGGTATAAGAGAGTGATAGTTTTCCTTTAGGATAATGAAAATATTCTAAAATTGACTGATGTGAAGACAACACAACTCTTCATGGAAATTGAGAGACTGGGTCTATGCTTTGCATGGATTGCACAAGGCATAGAACTGTAGAAAACAGTAAAGCTTATGGTAGAAGATATACTGTGGTTAACAGAACATTAATGGGAATGTGCTTTCATGAACCATAACAAATATATTATACTAATACATGGTGATAATAATCAGGTGGGATAGGGGAAAAACACACCAAATGTCAGATATTGGCTATAGGTAGTAGTCATATTTGACAATGCTCTTTCATAGTGTGTAAAATATGTTTCACAAAAATGCAAGCGGTTGGTGGTGAAATATGGGAGCCCTATATAATGATATATGCTTGCTTTGTAAGTTCACAACTTTTACTATATACTTATTGTTTATGTACATTCATGTATGAATGATATACTTCAATAAAAATTTTAATGAAAAATAAGATAATTAGTTCATACTTAAGAAATTTGATGCTAGAAATTTTTGTATTAAAATTGTGTATTATTATTTGAGCAAATCAAATAGTTTCTATACATACAAAAAGCAATGGTAGCACACCATTGTGGATTCCATTAATAGCATTTAAATAATTATCTGAATGTGAATAAAAGGGGAAATGTTAGTTTGTACATATATGGTAACTACTCTAATTTCCTAATAAACTTCTCTAAATAAGATTAAAATTTTTCTAATAAATCAGTGAACCAAAGAAGCATGGGTTTATAGCCACTCTATTTAATTAGTGTAGTTTTGAATTAAGTTTTCTAAATGAGAATTGTGAACACCTGATTTTGCTTCATTTTTCAAGATTCTTTAGTTTCTTTGAGTTTCTTGCAATTCCATATAAATTTGAGGATTAGGTCTTCTAATTCTGCATAAAAGGCTTTTGGGGTTTGAGAAAGATTGCATTTTTGTGAACATTGCTTTGGATCATGTTTACATAAGATATTTAATCTCTTTAAAAATGAATACATGGTATCTTTTCATGTAGTCAGGTCTTCTTCAGTTCCCCTTAGCAAAATTTTTTAGTTTTATATGTATAAAATATTACCTCTTTGCTAAATTTGTTAATGTCTTTTATTCCTTTGGATATTATTTAAGATAGAAATGTTTCCTTAAAATCTTTCACATACTTGCTCGCTTAATTTAGGAATACAAGTGATCTTTTTCTCCTTTATATAAAGATATAAAGAAGTGTGTTGATCTTGTGCACTTCAATTTGTAAATTTGTTTCTTAACCCTAGTAGCTTTTTTATGTTGATTCTCTGAGATTATCTGTATATAGTATCAAGTTATCAGTAAATAATAGAGTTTTATTATTTCATCTCTAATTTGGATACTTTTAATTTCTTTTTTTTTTTTGGTATTTTGACAGTCATAAGACCATTCTTGTTAAATGTTTATTGAGCTCTAGCAATGTGATAGGTGCCACACGCAACATTAGACACAGTATCTGCTCGGTAGGCATACAATTTAACATAAGGTCATGAGTCTTTTTAAAATATCACCATCAGTTTGCTGTTCATGAAAATAGGGGGTTAACTGTGCTGGTTGATGCAGGAAGAGTCTACAGAATCATTTAGTTTTGATGCAGGTTTTCCTATGCAGTTAGCCATGGTTGTTCATTTTACTTTATTTATTCTCCCAAAACATGGTCTGTGTTTCCCCAAATTTCTGAAAAGCAAGGTTTAAATATTGCCTCATGTTGAGAATAAAAAGATTGGCTAAATATTCAGGAAACATTGCTATTCAAAATGGGACCTAGGGAAAAACAGTTTGGTGTTCTTAGAATTTCTACCACAGTGCCTCCTCAGGGCATCCCCTTCCAGGAGCGTCTATATCTTTTTGTTAGCTGGATTGATCTTGCTAGAATGCCTGTTAGAGTGGAATAGCAGTGGTGGAAGCACATATCCCTGTCTTTAAATCTTTTACCATTGAATATATTATCTGAGATTTGTCCATAAATTCCCTTTATCATAAATACCATTTTACTATTCTTAGTTTTCAGAGTGGTTTTGTCAATAAATCCTGTAAGATAGTGCAAAATGCTGTCTGTCAACTGAGACAATCAAGGATTTTTCCCATCATCTTATTCGTGTAGTGTAATGCATTGAGGCATTTTAAATATATTTTTGTATATATTTTGTATTCAGGGAATTGACCCCATGTGTCATGGTCTATAAATATGTTTTGGTTTGGTAGTATGTTCTTTAGGCTTTATGCATCTATATTCATAGGATATAATGTGTAGTTTTATTTTCTTGTGGTCTTTTTCTGACTTGGTATGAAGGAAATGCTGGCCTCATAAGATATTAGGAAGCGTCTATATTCTTGCAGCTTTTAAAGAGTTTTAGAAGATAATTAATTCTATTCTAAATGTTTGGTGGATTCACAAGTGAAACCAGCAGGTTCTGTGCTTTGTTGATAGTTTTTGATTAATGAATCAATCTTTTTGCTTGTTAAATGACTCTTTTATCTTGAGTCAGTTTTAGCACTTAGCCTGTTTCAAGAAATTTGTCCATTTCATTTCATTAATTTTTCTAATTTTTGGCACAATATTGTTCATAATCTTCCCTTATAACCTTATTTATGTTAGAAAATGCATCAGTAATATCCCATTTTATTTTTGATTGCAGTAATTTCAATCTCCTCTATCTTTTTTTATTAGAAAGTCTAGCTAAAGTTTTGCCCATTTTGTTGATTTTTTCAAAGTACCTCTAAATATAAAAAGTTTAAGTTTTATTGATCTTCTCTAATATCTTTTTATATGCTCTCATTTATCTTTGTTTAAACTCCATTATGTTCCTACTTATGCTTACTTTTGGGTAAGTTTGCTTTTATATTCCTAATGCCTTAAGGTGTTAATGTAGACTATTTATTTAAATGATTTTTTTAATGTACTCATTTCATAGGCCCAGTGCCTTCAGTTGTCCCTGAGACAGAACAGCTAGAGAAAAGGAGAAACATTTAGCCATATGTTCAGGTGCATCGTCCCCATTAAGTTTTTGTCTAAATCCCTTAGACATTTCCCTCTGGGATTTTCCACAAGAAAAAGGAGGAACTACAAGGCTTTCATGTTCTAGAAATTAAGTCCATGATGTACAGAAAGTATTTCAGGGTGAGATAGGTCCTGAAATTAAGTCAATGGGTTCTGCAGTTTCATCTGGTTGTGTAGGTGTTGACTTGCATGTGGGAGGTACAATTTATATAAAGGTGAAAGGAGGGAGGTGGCTCTCATAGGAACACGATGCTGGTTGTGCCTTCCATGAACACAGCCCTCTACATGGGGTTCCCCTTTTACCTAGTCAACTACTTTTTGTACCAGACCAGGAGAGGACCTGATGATGTGCATCAGGACAAAAGATATAAGCAAAGATCAAATATGACTTGGGGAATAGGGTCAATGTGTCTCTACTCCCAGAGGAACATGCACAAATCATCATTGGAAAAGTTAGTTCTGAAAATATCTGCTTTTTAAAATGGATTCATGGTGGGATGGAAGTTTGGAGCTGCCATCTCCATTTTACTGAAATCAATCCACTGTGGCAACTTTATGTACATAGTTACAGGAGGTTGTCTGTGCTGTTAAATATCATACATGTTGCAGTGTTATTGTTCCTCATGGATCCAGAAAGCACCTATATAAGACCTCAGCTCTGACAACCTATTTTGCTCAAGGAATACCAGCTGTGTCCTTCCTGTGACATGTCACAATGAGTGTGGCTGGGGCAGTTCAGCCCACCTCAACCTGAGGATCCTCCCCAATGCATTAATGGATTTAGATCACCTTTGCTCTGAAAATCCTTTTCCTTCTTAACCTGCCATGAACAGACCATGAATGCAGCATAATACAACCATTCTATTTAAAAAACATCAGTCAAGCAAGTGAAAAATAAACAAGATAAAGGAAATATATCACTAGCCTGAGGACAAGTGAGGGAGGCAGTGATGTGAGCTGAACAGGACTCTACATGAACTCTGGTGTCACCAATGGAATTGGCAGAATTTGGGTGTTAAAAAGAAGTCAGGATCCAGGATCCACGTAATCACACAGTCATAGAAGCCTGGTATAGATGTGTTGAGATGAAATGGGAGTGGCTAAGTGCCTGCATGGAATAAATAAGAACCACATATTGCACTCAATGCAACTGGAGGATACTTCTTTTGATGTAGATATGAGAGGTAATTTTAAAATGAACTTGCCACTTTCTTATGAAGCATGGAGCAAAAGGACATTATTACCTGGGATGATGCTGGACAAATGTTATTTTGTGTAGCTGGATAGGAATATGGAAAAAAGTGGTGAAGGTGATATAAAGAATATTAATTATGTAAATGTCTTCTTGAAAAAAAAAACATGGCTGATTGTGGCAGAGTATGGAGTATGGACTTTGAGAAGTAAAAGAAAATAGTGTGGGTGAGATGATGAAACAAAAGAAAGAAGTTTCCTGCAGCATGTTCTGGCTCTATAGGTGACAATAAGCATACTGCCTTGGTTGTGACATGGTGTGTCATTGGTGCTCTCAGTAGGGTCAAAGCCTGCTATAGAAACCTACCTCCTGTGACCATGGCCTCAATGTTCCTGTAACTCTTGCACTTTACTGGGAAGTTAGTGATAATTGCAGGACAAGAGAGTCCTGGTGTAGAAGGAAGAAACAGTGATGCTACTCAGAATTGAAGAAACATGAATCTGTTCTTGGAGGGAGAAAACATTTTGTTAGTCAAAGTGTCCCTGCCATGGAGGCTCTGTGAAGGTCAGAGTCTTCCAAGGTAGACCATGATAAAACTGATACCTCAGTATATAATGAATATCTCACTATTCTTTTCCCCTCTTCGAGACTGAGGAATGAGACTAGGATGGGAAAGACCTAACAACAATTCCCCTAAGCCAGCTCCATGTCATGCCAGCCTATTGCCATGACTTTCATCAATCCAGCATGATGAGCTCACCAACCAGAGAAAAAGACAAATAACCAACCTGATGTCCAATATGGGATCCTGTATTAGGGGAATGTTGGGCAGACTCTTTGCATAGATGCTTTTAAACATTGATTAGAAAAGTCACATGAGCCTTGAACATGGTTACTTACGAAGAAGAATGAAATACAATAAGTGTTGTAAATATGACACCTCCACTCCTGCAATGGCACACCCACTTCTTAAAAACCAAAGGGTACTTAATTCAAGAGCCTCAGAAAATAAATGTGTCTCTTATGAGAAATATTTGCTCTGTGAAATGATTATTTTAATAGTGAATATAAATATGCAATGTGTGTCTCAGAAATATTTAAAGGGTGGGAGAATTGATATTTAGATTTTTATAGGATTATATAAAATTTATTTATTCCAGGGCATTCTCAGAAATGTATTAGTATGGGAGAAGTAAATTTACAGAGATGTTACATGCAAATTTTGTTCATAATTGTGGGCATATTGAAAAGATGGGGACAAATTCCTAGAGCTTACATATATGTTTTAAAAGTTTACAGTATATTTGTATTTACACACAAAAGTAATAATGTAAAAAAAAAATCAGTTCTGTGATTGAATCTTGCATACACCATAGAACTGCTTAGAAAAGATGCAAAGGTTGTTCTCTGGGGGTTAGATGTTTTGCAGCAAGAAGAGGAAACCTTAGACAAGTCCAGGAAATTTCTCCCCAGTCCATCTCTGCCCCTGACCCTGCCCCTGCCCCTGTGGATGGCCCCTGCTCACACCTTTTTGGTCATAAGCACCCCTTCAGCCCAGCCCCTATGACATACAGGGGATGTTTCTGTCTGGGCTCACCCTGAATTCCCCTCATTGTCACAATATTATGTGACCATGCCCTGGAAACTCAGGCTGCTCAACTTAAAATAAACTTCATTCTTGGAGGTGTCCCTGATAATGCTGAGTCGGGATTGTAGAGGTGCGTCATAGTTTGTGTTTCCACCCATCCATATTATACCAATCCACTCTAGCCCCTTTCCTGGAGCCTGGTGAATCCATGTCATATGATAGTTGGTTGAAGAGAATCCAGAGACAGTGCAAGTGAGGGAAAAAGTCTTCCAGGGCTTCATCAGGTCAGGTCCTGGCTCCTGCAGCTGCACCTGGGACAGGACACATGGGGACAAGGAGAACCACAGTGAGCCATGTGCTCAGAGGCATCATCCACATTACTTTCTTATGTGAATCCCTAAAACACTGGTATCTGGGATCTGATGCCAGAAAGTGGGTGAAGCACAGTGGTTTCATTTTCTTGTGGATGAGGTCCATGATGCCCAGGAAATATTACCCAGGCTGAGCAGGGAACTGAACTTAAGTGTATGCTGTGTTTTCATCTGTCTGCCAATGGGGAGATTTGCATTTGGGAAGTAAATGTATTTAAAATGAAAAGTGAAGAGGGATGGTCCTTGTCTTAGGGGCATCCTGGGAGGAGGGTCCTGCCTGAGCCCTTGGAGAGCCCTGTCCTCTCACTCACCTCCTGCTCTTTACTTCTGGCAGGAAATGTGTTGTCTGAGCAGATATGGATGCCAGATGTGGCCAAGCACCAAGACTTGCTTTGGTGTTATGATCATTATGCTGCTCCCCCACAGAGTTTACATGCATGTGGGTTTGTATGTACATGTAGGGAATACATATATAAAATATGTCTATATTTCTTGACACTGTTGGTTTTAACAGATTTTGCTTGTTTTATGAAGTAGCAGTGGATGGAAGGGTGTGTAGCTCTACCATTATTTTCTGTTGATGATCTATGTAGTAATTCATGTTCATAATTATATAATGTCAGAGCTGTTTTATATTTTCATTACTATTATTAGTAGCATAATTCTCAATGAAAGCCGGGGACGTCCTGTGTGTGCCCTCACCTCTGTCCACCATGATTGCTGAAGGGAAGTTTGCACTGACCCTGCCCTGACATGTCACACCTGTGCAAGCAGGGCAGGTCAACACCAATTACCTTGTTTCCTCACCTGAGCATTGAGCATTGAAATCCACATATCTCAGAATGTCTCTTTCTATCTTCTCATATCATGGAAAGAAGTTGAAAGTAGCATATTTGAACCTGGCAATTCACTAATATTACTTGAATTATAATATTATTATTGAACAATAGTATTGAGGAATATTACTTGAAGATTAAATTTAAAATGAGGTAAGACATTTCATCTCCAGCCTGTTCCATTTGGATGAGGCAGAAACGAGAGAGGAGAAATACACTGAATTCACCAATGAATATAGCAGAATTTGAGGACTAAGTAGAACATCTTAAAGCATATTCAAAGGTTAGAACCTGGTGAATGAGGCATTCATAAAACCCATGGTTGGAGGGGATGCGAGAGGAGAAAAGTCAATCCAATGTGGAATATATTTTCTCACTGTGAGGACACTGTACAAAAGACCCAAGTGCATTTTTCATGGATGAGGTATCTATATTTCCCTTTATGGTGCAATCATTTTTGGAATAGCATTTGTTTATTTTAATTCAGGGGAATGAATTTGAGTGCGTGTTTTCTTTTTCACATAACTTTATACCTTAAATGTATCAAAGAAATTATCCAAATAACGGTACTTCAAAAAACTACCACTGAACCACTGTCCTAAGCCATATTGCAAAGACAATACCAGATCTATCTGGGCCTTTCCATAAAACTGAAAAGAGGAGTCAAGAATAGAAGCCCCATTTTATATTTTGTCAAAACCTATAAAATTGTACGATACAAAGTGTAAAGTATAAGGTAAATAAAAGACCATGGTTAGTAGCAATGCTTCAATATGTGTTCATCAATTGTAACAAATGTACCACACTGATGAAAGATGTTGTTAATGGGGAAAAGTGAGGGAGGGGAGGGAGTAAGGTAGATGAGAATCCCCTATTTTTTAAAATATTATTTTATTTTTGAAGAAGCTTTAGATTACATAAATATTACATAAAATATAGAATAACCATGTATATTATAGTCCATAGTTGCTGAATACAATAACTTTACAATCCTGGTTAAATTAATCCCTCGATATTTGTCTTTTTATGGGTATTGTAAATGTATTACTTTCTAGATTTCTTCCACATATTGTTCATTACTAGGATGTATTAATACTACTGACTTTGTGTGTTGATCATGTATCCTGCCACATTCTGGAACCAATTTATTAGCTCTAACAGCTTTGTCATAGATATATCAATATTTTCTAAATATAAGATCATATCAGTGAGAAAAAAAAAAAAAGAATAGAAGCCCCAGGCGCCAAAAGGAAGCTCCCCTATCCTTTCTCTCCACATGCCCTATTCCTGCTTCTGGACTCAGTGGTTCTGAGCTCCCCTGCACCTACACATGCACCTGCCCCTGCACCTGTCCCTGGGCCCAGTGGTTCTGTGCTCCCCCTGCACCTGCCTCTGCACCTGTCCCTGAGCCCAGTGGTTGTGAGCTCCCCTGCACCTGCCCCTGCACCTGTTCCTGGGTTCAGTGGTCCTGTGCTCCCCTGCACCTGCCCCTGGTTCTAGTCACTGTGATCCATGGTCCTGAGCACCCGTTTGCAGTCAGCCCTCTGGCTCTGTGGGAGCTGATTGCCTATGCCAGACTTGTGCTCCATGCAATGTGGGTTCCATGTATCATATCTTTCTGGTTCTGAGCATATGTGTTGTTGGTTGTAGGTGGCACATAGAACTGTCCTTGGCAGGCTTCACTGCCATGGAAGGCTGCCCTACAGTTCTGGTCAGTATGGCTTTTGTAGCTGGCTAGCACCTGCAGCCTCTTGGCATGTTCCTCTGGGTTCCAACAGAGCCTGTGGCCATCAGAGCTGCTTTCTCTGCTCTCAGCTGCTGCAGTCTCCAGGTGTCCTCACAGATACTGATCAGTAGTCAGAACAACTGTTGACTGGGAGAAACGAGGAATCACAGACACTTAGAGGACAGTCCAGATGTCAAAATCTCCCCTACCCTCTGTCTGCACCTGATCCTGGAGCTGTGGGGTTGGAGCACCCACTGGATAGCACTTTGCTGGACACACACTGCCACCCCCTCACTGGGTGTCTCAGACAGAAAGACAGCTGTGTTCTTGGCTCTCAGACTGTCCATTTCCAGAAACAGTGTGTTCCTGGCATCATCTCTTGAGATTGTGAACTGGTCCTTCACAGAGTCTGCATAGGGCATCTTACTTCCATCATTACATACACTTCCCAGGAGCCTGTAGGACCCACACCAACTAGGAGAAACTGAAGGTGAATCCAGAGGCTGCCCAGGGAAGTCTCAGAGATCCCCCATGTCTCCCCAGGCAACTCCACCTGTACCCTACACTGGACTCCTCCCTGCAACAACACACCATCAGGAAACTGTCACCCATAGCCTATCTTTCTCTCACCCATGTGCACTCATCCAATCAATATTTATTGTTCTCCATAAAATTCCTTTTAGAATTTCAATAAGAAAAACCTAGTTCAGCCCAAACTCCATGGTGAATAGTCTCTGAACTGGACAACAGAACTTGAAAACCTGGGAATCCTGGGGATGGGGCTCCTCTTCCTGAGCTGCAGGGTGAGGCTGAGCTGGTTTTAATCAGCAGAGGGAGAGGCCCTGATTGCATTTCCTTCTACCACATAGCAAGGTCTGGGGCTGGATGCCTTGAGAGGACAGAGCCCAGAGCAGGTAAGACTGTGCTGCGGAGTTGGGTGGCAATGATAGCATTCAGGAAAATTGATTTATTATTATGTGAGGTGCTGGGCTAAGCATTTACACCCATTTTGTTATTTCATTTTTTACCAGGACACACTGGACATGTGAATTATCAATGATTCCTCCATTTCACAGATGTAAAACTAAAAATTGAACAATAGAGTGTTTGTGTGACATGCTTGTGGGCACATATCTCTAAGTGTGAGCCTGTGCTGGACCTGTGCTCCTCACCATTGGGTGCAAATGCTCACCTAGACAAGCTCCAGGACAGACTGGGAGAAGACTTCTGAGGTTTATACACCTTCTCTGCTTTTGTGTAATGAGAATCCTTTGTTTTTGCTGCATTCTGGGGTTTGCCTGAATAATCTGGAGCATACCAAGCTTCAGAATTTTTTTCCAGGATGTTCTGACATAGCTGTGTCATTATTTATATCTCTAAGTCTCATTCCTTACCATTTTCATACTTTTAAAAAATAGTGATTTCACTGAGTTATAATTTCTATGTGATAAACTGCATGTATTTAAATTGTTCCATTCAATTAGTATTAACATATGCATACACCCATGGAACCAGCACCACAATCAGGACAGTGTGCATATCCAACACCCCTACAAGTTTTCTCTTGTTCCTATGTATTTCCTCCTACCCTGTCCCCAGGCAACTATTCTTATTTTTATGTTACTTTGAAATACTTTGCATTTCCAAGAATTTATATAAATTGAATCATACATCATGTGATATTCTTTCTTTAGCTTCTTTCAATCAGTATAATGTGTGGTAATCCATCTATGTCATTGTGAATCCCAAGCACTCATTGATCTAATGCTGAGTAATCTTTCAATGTATGCATGTAAGTCAAGGCATTTATCTATTAATCTGTTGATCTACATTTGGATTGGTTCTAGATTCTCACTATTCTAAAGTCTCAGACTTAGCTTCAAAATATGGTGATGTGTGATAAAGCTCTCTCTTATTCTTACAACAACAAAAACTGGACAAACGCAGATAAACTAATTGAGATTAAAATACAAGGTAACTCAAGTCACAGGACCAGCAACACAATTAAAAGTTGGAGAAAGACAGATTCCTACAGGGATAACAGCACCCAAACAATAGCTTACCTTGGAGGAGATACCACTGGATATGATTTATCCTACTAAACATTCAAACTAGAATATGTAATCAGTTTCTTAAGGCCAGGTGTGGTATTCCTAAGAATACACTAACGATATCACTCAACCCCCACTCTTTATAAGATTTCTTTCACTGCTACTTAAACTAAAAATAATTCACTTTGATCTTAATAAATCTAACATATTTAACATTGAAGATTCCTACAATGTTCTTGTCTACCTCTCCATTCTTAGAGGGTTCATTATATCTAGACTCACATTGATGGAACTTTCTTCAAATATTTTTTATGATTGTAAATATTTTCAGATGACATTTATTATGACTTGAGACAGGAAATATCTTTAAGAAATAATTGTTTTGTCTAGGGATAAATTTCATCTTCAAGAGAGACTCATTTGGATTCAGCCTCTTCCTAAATTTATCTTTTGGTTTTCTACCCATTCTTCTTTCTCTTCCTCATTGTTTCTTACAACTCACATTCTTTCTTCTTGTTTGAACAACAGATTTGAAATTTTATTTACTTTACATTTTCTCCTTTCCTTTTCACTCAGTTCCAAATTTGAGCTTCAGAAAAATAGTATAAAAAGAGAAAAAAAAAAAGATTAAAGAGACCTCCTCAAAACAATACTTCAATCTTGTTTGTGAAATATAAAGACATGGATTGAAGTTCATTCTTCTTTGAGGAGAGGAAGATTAAAATTTTGACATGCATATGATTGCCATTTTTTGATGGCTTCATACATTGACACATTCAAATAACGACATTAGCATGAACTCTAATTATTTGGATATATGTCTCCACATCTTAGCAGACTCAAGAATTTAAGAGACTAGTTTTAGGTCTCTCAATCTGTTTGTTTCCAGAAAATTTGACAATTTAAAATATACTTCCTTTTAAGACTTAATTCTTATCAAGCAATGCTTTGTTATATGCCAATGTGATATGACAACTTCATTGATTCTAAGTGAATCTGATTTATCCTCCACTTTGGGCTGGTAATGATAAGGGAAGTGCTTAATACTTATTATAATAATACTTCATTCATCTATCCTCTCATGAGTGCCACTTGGGTTTCATTCCATCTGCTGCAATATTTGGTTTCATTCTGTCTGCTGCAAAATTTGGTTCCCTGACTGGGAAAACCAAATTGAGCAGGCCTTTTTTGATCTTGGAGTGAACAAGGTTGGCACCTCCTGTCCTCTTGACAGGACCTCCTTCTGAGGTGGTCCATGCAGGCCACATCCCTACACCCTGGCCTGACTCAGTGGGCAGGCAGACTGAACAGTGCCAGAAGACTCTCAAATGGTAAGGCCCTGGGTGCCAAGTCCTCAGCCGGGCCCATCTCTGGATGGAAGAGAAGACTGATAACCTCCTGAATCTAGAGTACTGAGATTCCAGAATAGGGAAATCCCTGTGGGAAGGACTGCATAACCTCTGAGTGATTGTGTGAGTGAGTGAGGATAGCAGAGGCTTGCATCAGCTGTACCAGTCTGTGATTCCACTGCCTATGCTACAGAGCCTGCATGGGCCCTAATATGTTTTCTGAGGCTACATCATATGGCAAAACAGCTCACCCAAACTTTGCCTGTGCCCTTTAGCTAAGATGAGCCAAAGTTCTCATGAGAGATGTGGACAGGCAGGCATCTGAGTGTCCTTAAAAGAGGTGACCCCTTCCCTTGTCTGTCTTGCATCACTGATGCAGGGTATGGGCCCAAAACAGTCAAAGCCCACCATCTTAAACTACAGGCTCAAGAATTTCAAGAAGGGATTTTCTGGAGATTATGGCATCTGGGTGAACCCTGGCAGCCTCCAAACTTTATGTGAAGTAGCATGGCCCACATTTAATATTGACTGGCCCTCAGAGGGGACCCTGGATATATCCGGGGTCCTTGCAGTATGGCTGGTGGTCTCAGGAATTCCCAGCCACCCCAATCAGTTTCCCTACATCAACTTTTGGTTAGAGATAGCCCAGACTCTGCCCCCTTGGGTTCGATTGTGTGTTGGAAAAAAGGGACAGAGCAGGGTCTTGGTTGCACAAGGAGTGGGGCTCTGGAAGCCAGTCATTCATCAAGGGTCCTCAGAGGAGGACCCACCACCTCCACCACCACTGCCATATGCCCTAGCCTCTCCACCTAGCACAGGAGTGCAGGCAGATCTCCCGGAAACACCCCCAACTTTGGTCTCTCCTCCTAGCCCAGGAGTATAGGCAGATCTCCCAGCAAAACCACCACCTTCAGTCTCTCCAGGAACATTGACCCCCTCTGAGGAAACCTCTGCAACCCCACTAGCAATGAGGCTCCAGTTGGCACAACCCACATTACAGATGCCCCTCCATGAAACACAGGTTCTAGCCCAGATCAGTGAGAATGGGACCCTCCAACCCGGGAAGCCTATATTATACTACCAGCCCTTCACAACTACAGACCTCTTAAACTGGAAGCCCCACACTCCCTCCTACTCAGAAAAGCCCCAGGCCCTTATTGATCTCATAGAATCCATTTTCCAAACCCATCGTCCTACTTGGGATGATTGCTGCCAACTCCTCCTGACTTTCTTTAATATGGAGGACAGACAACGGATTCTAATGAAAGCCTGAAAGTGGCTGCAGGATCAGGCTCCTACTGGCATCTTAAACCAGGAGACTGGGCATAAGAAGTGGCACCAGAAGTCCAACCGAACTGGGATTTCAACACTGATCAGGGATGGGCTGCACTCCAGCAATATTGGGAAGTGCTCCTTCAAGGGGTCTAAGAAGAGGCAAAATGACCCACAAACATGACAAAGATGACTTTAGTTACTCAAAAGCCCAGAGAATCTCAGGAAATTTCTATGAATGGCTTTCTGAGGACTTCAGAATCTACAACCCTTTTGACCCAAAATCTCCAGAAAACCAGAGGATGGTGAATCCACCTTTGTTGCATAGACAGCAATGGACATTAAAAGAAAGCTCCAAAAATAAGAAGGGTTCATGGGGATGAACATCTCTCAACTCCTGGAAGTCACCAACAAAGTATTTATCAATTGAGATGAAGCCACTGAACAAGAATCCAAGAAGTGAATAAAACATCAAACCACCCTATTGGCAGCAGCCTTGGGAAATCCTGACCCCACCAGATGAGAAGGGCCATCTCAAAAAGGGGGGACAATCACTATAAGGGTGCCTCTGGCCAGAGACCAAAGTGTCTACTGCAAAGAAAGTGGGCACTGGAAAAATGCCCCCAAAAGACTCAGACACTAGAGGGAACATCCCTAAAGGGAAATGACGACCTGAGCCCCAAGACCATCTGATCAGGCTGGCAGGGCTCAACCCTGAATAGGGTGACTGGGCTCACTGGAACTTGGCCCCCACGAGCCCATGGTCAAACTACAAGTCAGGGGCCAGTCAATGACTTTCATGGTGGGCACTGGTGCTGAACATTCTGTGGTCACAACCCGCATCACCTACTTTAGTGGAAAAACTGCTAATATCATAGAAGCAACTGGGGACCAGTCAAGCCAATGTCATTTTTGCCAGTCAAGAACTTGCCAGCTTGGTGGCCATGAGGTGACTCATGTATTTCTGTAACTGCCTGAATGTCCAGTTCCCCTGCTTGATAGGGACCTATTAACCAAATTTAGAGCCCAGATTACCTTCAAACCTGAAGGGCCAGCAAGCTTAAGCCTCAGGACCAGCCTCACTCTCCTCATCACTGTACCCTGAAGTGAAGAATGGAGACTTCATGCAGAAGAAAGTTCAGGTCAGAATCTGGAAAAACTGCTGGAACTTTCCCCCCAGGTTTGAGCAGAAAAAAAGCCACCAGGAATGGCACAGAGCTATGCACCCATCATCTTTGACCTGAAGCCTGGAGCAGTACCTGTCCAGCAGAGGCAGTATCCAATCCGCCATGAAGCGTAATTGGACATAGTCGAACACATAGATCACCTGAGAAAAGAAGGAATTCTAATCGAGTGCCAGTCACCCTGGAACACCCCATTATTACCAGTAAAAAAGCCAGATGGGACTGGATATCAATCAGTACAGGATTTACTAGCCATTAATAACACCACTCTTACCATACATCAGGTTGTTCCCAAGCTGTACACGTTGCTAGGACAGATGCCACCTGAAGCTGCCTGGTTCACTTGCCTGGACCTGAAAGATGCCTTCTTCTGCCTGTGGCTGCCCTCCCCCCAGGCCAGCCTCAGTTTGTCTTTGAATGGGAAGATCTCAAAAACCTGGCAGAATACTCAGCTAACCTTAATGTGGCTCCCACAAGGCTTTAAAAACTCCCCTACCCTTTTTAGGGAAGACTTGGCAGCAGATTTGGCCACCTACCCCCAGGAAGACTGCAGGTGTGCCCTCTTGCAATATGTAGATGGCCTCCTACTTGCCAGTGAAATGGAAGAGGACTGCTGGAGAGGAACCCAGACTCTCCTACAACTTCTAACACAGACTGGATACAAAGTGTCTTGGAGAAAAGCCCAGATCTGTAAACATCAGGTCAAGTACCTGGGCTTCAGCATCACAAAAGGGCACCAGATGCTCAGACATAAATGAAAGAAAGTGATCTGTACCATCCCTACCCCCACCACGAAAAGAAAGCTTCTTAGTTTCTTGGGGCTGCAGGGTTCCACCGCATCTGGATTCCGGGGTTTGCAGCCATGGCCAAAACATTTTAAGAAGTTCTGGTAGGTACAGAAAAAGAGCCTCTTGCCTGGGGAGAAGTTCAACAGGGGGCCTTTCAAAACATCAAAAGGCAACTCAGCCGAGCCCCTACCTTGGGGCTCCCAGATGTTAACTCAAAACTTTAACCAACCTGTTCATGAATGACAAGAACAAAGTAGTATTGGGGGTACTCACACAAACAGTTGCCCCTGGCAAAGACCCATTGCTTACCTCTCCAAGCAGCAGGACCCCATGGCTGCTGAGTAGCTGCCTTGCCTGAAAGCCCTGGCAGCATCCATAACCCTCATCAAAGAAGCTGACAAATAAACTCTCAGACACGCAATTCATGTCATAGTGCCACACGCAGTCACTGCCCTAATGAACTCACACAGGCATTAGTTGATATCGACTCCCCAGCTTACACATTACCAAGGTTTTCTCTATGAAAACCCCAGAGTGACCATAGAACAGTGCACAGTCTAAACCCTGCAACCTTCTTGCCAGATGAGGAAGGGTCTCCTGAGCATGACTGTGTTGAAGTGACTGAAGAAGTTTACACCAGTCGCTCAGACCTCCAAGACAAACTGCTCCCTTCCCCAGATCAGACACTATTTACAGATGCGAGCAGTCTTGTTAAAAATGGGGGAAAGCTTTCTGGATATGCAGTCACCACTACCGAACAGATGGTGGAAGTGGTGTCTCTACTGCGGGAATGGTCTGTGCAGTGAGCAGAACTCTGGGTGCTGGTCCAAGTCCTGCAGCTAGCTGCCAGGCAAGTGGTAAACATTTACACTGACTCTAACTATGCATTTGCTACTGTTCATATCCATGGGGCAATTTATAAAGAAAGAGGTCTCCTAACCACAGGAGGAAAGGAAATAAAAATCAAAGAAGAAATCCTCCAACTGTTAGAAGCAATCTGGAAACCAGACAAAGTCACCATCATCCACTCCTGGGGACATCAAACAGGAATGAGTATGGTCACTCAAGGGAACAAGCTAGTTGACAAAGCAGCTTGGCAAGTGGCTGAAGGAACCCATGGAATGTGAGTCCTGGAATTGACACCACAGTTGTCTCTCTTAGGACAAAAGACTAATCAACTAAGCTATACCTGGGAAGAACAGGAGTGAGCTGAGAGAGAAGGGGAAAACCGAAGCCCTGAAGGAATTTGGCTGCTCCCAGATGACCAGATTTTTGTCCCAAAAGGAGCCACTCATGTGCTCATCCAGTGATACCAGCAACTCACCCACCTAGGAAAAACTGCACTAGAAGTCTTGCTCGGGGGATACTACTACATAGCCCGGCTAACTTCTCTCTGTGCCACCATCAGCACCCAGTGCCAAGTTTGTGCCAAAAAAACCCTTTGCAAGGCCCCCATGCTGTGGCAGGTGTCCAGCACATGGGGATGGCCCCCTTTGAAGATCTCACAATAGACTTCACAGAAGTGAAATCAAGTCAAGGGTAGAAATATCTGTTTGTGATTCTATGCACCTTTTCAGGTTGTGTTAAAGTTTTCCCCACTCACACTGAAAAGGCAAGAGAAGTGACTAAGGCTTTACTTAGAGAAATCATTCCATGACACAGGCTGCCCCTGGCAATTGGAAGTGACAATGGCCTGGCCTTCATGGCTGCCGTAGTCAAAAAGCGAGCAAAAAATGTTAGAAATCCAGTGGAAACTCCATACCACTTACAGGTCCCAGAGTTCAGGGAAAGTTGAACGCATGAATCGAACTCTCAAAGCCACCCTAGCCAAATTCTGCCAGGAAACTGGTCTCCCCTGGGTAGACTTACTTCCCTTGACCATTCTCTGAGTTAGGTGTACCCCAGGATCCACAGGCTATTCACCCTTTGAAATTATATTTGGGCAGCCACCCCCAATTATCCAGGCATTCAAAGGAAATCTCAAACTTCTGGGGGAGGCAAGCCAAGATTCCATTTTCCAGAAGACGGGGAAAACTCCAGCTGAAATACATAAAACTGCCTTTTCCTGGAATCTCATTCCCCTGGGACACCCAGGGCACCCCCACCAGCCAGGGGACTTAGTCTGGGTCAAAGACTGGAAAAAAGAACCCCTTCAGCCTTCCTGGACAGGTCCACATACTGTGATCCTTGTAACTCCTACTGCTCTTAAAGTTCTTGTCCCTTGGATCTATCATTCCAGGGTCAAGAAGGCACACCCTGATAAAGAGCAGGACAGCTGGACAGCCTAACCCATACTCAGCCACCCCTTGAGACTGCGAGTTGCCCAGGATCCCCGAGCACCTACCTCATCAAACGCCTGCTGAATGGACCCCTGCTCCTGGTGGATCCTGTGCTTATATGGCCTACTCACCTTGGTATTTGGAGTTGGACTCACTGCTGTGGCCCCTGCACACTGGACTATAGTGAATAGAGCCTTAATAGCAATGACTTATTGGTGTATAATAGGATGCTTCTCTACCATGACTTACTTATCCTTTCCTTCCTTGCCCCCTCCCTAGGAGCCAATACCTGCCCCCAAAATCTATGGCAGATGCCAGTTAATCAAAGCTGGGGCAAACAATCCATGCTGAACACTTTAGTCCCATTCTTGGCAGGTGCAACTTCAGCCTGTGTAATATTTGACACTTGTAGTGCAATCCAAGATCATGCTCCTTACACATTGTTAGTTGTCCCGTATTCCCACACGCCCATACCTGCCCCCAGGAGAGTGTGTAGGGGCCACAACTATGGGAGCTATGACAAATACCTCTGCCAAGACCGCCAAAAGGGTGGAAGATGCTGTTGCTATTGGAGCCTGCTGGTAGGTCCACCGCTCCCTGGAAGGGGGTCCCACCAACTTCTCAATATCTCCTACAGAAAATCCCCAGCCTGGCAGGGTGTGGCATAGAAACCTGTGATCCTATAAAACTCACCTTATTAAATATAAACACTGGATCAGAAAATACCTTTTTACAGGCCCAAACAGGACTAAAACTAAGAATCAGAATATATGACCCAGTGGGGCCGGACCCAGGAGACTTCACACTGGTCCAACTGATCCCAGTAACCCAGACCCCATAAAAAACGCTGATGAAAAATATCAGTAAAGCTGCCCAGATGCTAAAAGCAAAGTTTGAACAGCCCCCCACAATGTCCTTTTGAACCAGGTTTGAAATTTCCACCAACTCCTAAATGAATCTCAGCCCGATATAGCTGCCTCCTGCTGGTTATGCACTTCCTCAAGCCTAACCATCTTCCCCATACCTGTCCCATGGAATGTAACCCTCCTGACCCATGACAGCTCTGTAGTGGGAAACAGGCTCCTCCCAGACTGCATAACTGAACCCCCAGGAAAACTGGCTAACTCTAAAAACATAATTATCAGGTCTCCCTCAACCATCCTCCCTCTTGAAAGGGCCAACTGTAACACCACCCACCCACTCAATGAGCCTGACTGATGTTCCATGAACTCCACTCATATCTGGGTCTGTGGCACCAATGCCTACCGGTGTCTACCCCAGGATGGCCAGGGCATCTGCTACCTGGCTTGGCGAGTACCATCGTTTTTGATGTATGGAGATGAATTGCCTAGAGAGCTCTACCGAGCCAAATACAGGCAATTCTGATACTCTTAGAATTAGGAGTACAGCAGTAGCACAGCAGTAGCATGGGCCTCACTCACCATTGATCAAGAAGGCTTACAAACACTAGCACAGGAAACATCAAATGACCTGGAAGAAATATGGGCTCTCAACGGGTTGTAAGACCAGAAAGACTCATTGGCAGAAGTGGTTTTACAAAACAGGCAAGGATTAGACTTGCTCACTGCAAGTTCAGGGGGGATCTGCCAGGCCCTGGAGGAAGAATGCTGTTTCTATGCAAACTCCTCAGGGATAGTCAGGGACAATGTGGCCCTACTAAAGGAATGAGCCAATGACCACTTAAACCATGTATATCAGGCATCTGCCAATGGGAACTACTTCCAGTATCTCCTCTCCTGGATTTTGCCATTTATGCCAGTAATAGCCTCAGTCTTTTTCCTCTTAACTTTCGGGCCATGTGTTCTATGGTACCTAACATAATACATCACTTCCCACTTAAAGGTTTTAAAACACCAACTAATGCCTTGTTTTAAATATCAGCCCTTGTGGACAATAGAAAAATCCCCATGTTAGCAGATGATGCCTCATAAAGAATTATAAAGGCATCAAAAGGGGTGAATGATAAGAGAAGTTCTGGGACCCTAATCCCCCTTAGCAGAAACCCACAGCTTTAGGAAAGTAAACTCCCCTTCATCCCTTTCTCCTCTCCTACCCTCTTCTCCATGGAATCTGCATCCTTAGGAAGATAAGCACTCCCTGCCTGCCCCTTTGAACTGAAATTTACAACTCTAAACAAATAATGGGTCTTTTCCTCACTAATAGCCCTGTGCTTTAGGAAGATAAGCTAACCTTGCTCTTTTGTTTTTGTAAACTTACCTGCCTACTTGCTTAGGAATTTGCCTGCTTAGAGTTCTGTCTAGAGTTCCTATATAAACTTATGAAAATTGAGATATGGTGCTCAGAATTAGTAGAATGAACTCTCCTCTGGGCCTGTGCATAATAATACTTTATTCATCCTTCCCCTCAAGAATACCGCTTGGGTTTCATTCCATCTGTCACAACAGTAAGAGTGACAAAAACGTTTCCTTATTCAGACATGATAGACTCTAATAAGACCTGACATGTACATTAGTTTAACTCTGTATGAAAAACAATATAAGCTGAGAAAATAAGCAATATAGAATTGAAGGAGAAGTGGCTGTGTATGGATAAATTACAGGCATACACATTAGTTCCCACTATTTTTCTATTGAAAAAAAAATTCTGAGCTTATACTCACAAACTAAAAAAAGGATAGAGAAAAATACAGATAGAAGGAGTGTAAACATTTCTATCTAGGCCATACAGTTGAAGAAGCTACCTATTACCCAATACTTATTTGGCAAACCTGAAAGTGATTACTCACTTTCTGTTATGAACGTAGTTCCCACTCAACAAAACACACCCGTATAATTCACATGGCTGTTGTATTCATTAAGGGCAATTGATATAAGGCTCCTTCAGAAAGTTACATTTCATTCACCTCTCTTGAGTTTCTATGCCCATATCTTCTGTTTCAGAACTTCAGTGAGGGAAGTTTTTCATAATACAGAAGCACTTTTTTTTTTTAATTTTCAACAAGATTTTTTCTCCCTCTCCTTTTTTCTTTTTGCAAACGGGCCCCATCTTTTTTAGTTTTGATAGCTAGCTGTGACAATTTTAGCTCTTTTCTAACTGTTTTGAAAGTTACATTAGAATATACAATAGTGCTAAGGTGTCAGTCTACAAGTATTTGTACCTGTGCTATTTGACATAGTACCTTTAATGTCAGTTTGGTTATACAGAATGACACTTTTCGGTTTTAGGAAAAGGCAATAATCATTTTCTAGGACGCCTGTTTTATACCATAGACATCCCCTTCCCCATGAAACTAATTTGACACCAAATTATAATCCCTAGTTATTTAGTTTCCTGGCTCAAAAGAAAGTTGAGGGTCTGTATGTTGAACTGTTTTTACATTTAAAAGTTTTTTTCAGGTATTCATTCCAACCAACATAGCAAGGGCCCTATTCCACATAAACACACACAAAAGCACTTAGGTCATAGCTCTCGATGAGGTCAAATTTCTGGAGATTGGGCACTCAATCAGAAGGCAGTCAGAAGTCTGCCAGGTCCATTATATTTTGTTAGCACACAGGGCTGAAAACCTGCATTGTGTTTATTTGCTGTGGCCCAAGTTCAAATATTCTTCCTAAAAAAGGATGAGAAGTACTTTTTCCAGAGGAACAACATCACCATTTCAAGTGAGTGCTATGTGTGTCTAGTCTATCAGAATAGTTTCCACCTATTCCTCACCAAATTCCAGGCAGGTAAAAGCAAGTCCAGAGCCACATGTTGCCATGGCAATGGTATGTTTAAAAGATGACAAGGTAGCAAATGTCAGGACCTAACTTTAGTTCCACCATGGTAAAGGAAATGGAACTTGTGGGTATGTGACAAAGACTATAATCTGGTTGAAAACAGCAGGTTGGATGGAAACACTAAAATTGATTCCCATGTTCTTTTCTATAATGAAGTAATAATTTTTAGTCAATTCATAATTTGCTTCATATAAACACAGTCAGTAGATGTCCCAATGCAACATTTTGGATCTTTGCTTGGTACTGGGATCTGGGAATCTTTTTCTTTCTTTTTTATTCCTTTCTGGTTTTTCCTAATTAAGTGTTAAAGAAAAACTTAACTGTACCAGTCAATATGAGCTCAGTTTAAGATTTAACAAATCAACAATGACTAGAATTATGTCGCTTCCTCTTTTAGTTTAAGCAGTTACCCCATTCGAAGTCCAGGGCTTGTTGCACAAATATTCATCACTAATTTTCCTTTCCTTTTTCACCAGTGCATCTGTCGTCAAAGATTAGAAAATATGCACAGGAATTTCTGGTTTCCCAGATAAAAAGTTTACGGATTCCTGGATTATTATAATGTCACCTCCTCTATCCTCTCTCCTCTGCTCCCATATCCTTTACCTTTTAAATTTCTACTATTCATCAGCTACTTGAAAAGCAAGCAAGAGAGCAAAGTGCCAGGCTGGACTGAGGAACTATAATATGGGTTAGCAACTCAAGGTAATATGAGGGCTGGGTCACAGACCTTAGGAATCAGAGAGTCAAGAAGCTCGGGCAGGTGCCTGCGCCCACAAGCACCCCTGAAAGCCTTTGCCTCTGTGCTGATTGACATGAATTTCTACGAGTCTGCCCCAGGAAAGTTTACAGAAAGGATCGGGGATTTGAGTCAGTGCTTTCGCCGCTCTATAGATCCTGAATGCTGTGGATAAGCAAGTTGTCCCGGGAGCTAAATTGAGAGCGGATGCTACTTACATGGAGAATCCGAACTCAAAAGCTCTCAATCTCCAAGCAAAGAGCTTGGAGGGGAGTCTCTTAGAAATGCGGTTTTTGATCCCAACATCTGCAGCGTCTGGAATGCACAGGCAGAGGTGTGCAATGAAGTCCAAATGCTCCCGGAGGGGAGAAAATCAGGATAGTTCAAGGGCCAAAGGAAAAAGCTGTGGGGGTGCTGAGGATCTGGTACCTGGTTCAGAAATACCCCAAGCACCTCTTTCTCCAAGAGGCTAGTGCACAGTGGCCAAGGGCTCTGGAGAGTGGGCCTGCAAAGACTAAAGTTTCACACTCACTTATCTGCAGCAGGAAAGCCAAGGAAGAAAGGGGAGGATAGAAAGCTGTTCTCCTCACCTTGCTTGGCTCCTACGGTTAACACCTTGGTGATAGGCAATAATCCAGAGAGAGCCAGTAAGACCAGGAGAAACTTGGATATTGTAGTCGACTGGTAGGGAAGCCTGCCCTGGAAACTGCTCCAGGGCACCTTCAACCAAGCTGCAGCTGGTTGGAGTCCTGAATCAAGCAGTGTCATTTACAAATGTCACAGGAAATTCTTCAGTTCAGTGATCCCAGCCAGTCCTCCTTCTTTTGCCTGAAGAAGCATATGGAAGGTGAAAGGGGGAAATAGAGCGAGTGTGAGCACATCATGCAAGAGGAGCAGTGAGAGATACCAAAGGATGGGGATTTACTGATTAATCACTGAATCCACAATACTCCTTTTCTAGTCCACATAAATCACATCTATTGCTTAGTAGGAGGCACTTAACAAAGTAGGAAAATACCACCGCGACCCAAGAGAGCCATAAATCCCGATTATTTCGGTCTCCTTGAAGGGAAAGTAACTCCAAGCTGTTTCTGTAGGGATTTGGTTTTAGAGAAGGGGAACTATCTGCAGTGGGCTGAGCCAACCAGGCATCCAGGATGCTCTGCATGTAATAGCCAGGTGGAATTATCCCAGCTAGAGCACTGGGAGGCTTCTCTAGGACAGCACATTTGAGTCAGATGCTTCAGTTCATATTATGTGAGTTAACCCTATTGGATAATTTTTATATTTTTGTTCATGTAAGCTTTAAAAAATTGTTACCCCATTGAATTTTATTGAAAATAAAATAACATAATTAAAATATGCAACTCTGACATAGCAATCTATGATATTTTTTTTTTCCTTCCCCATTCAGCCTATCTAAAACGCCAATGTGAACTGTCATTTTAAGTACTTGGACATTTCTCTGGTTTTGCTAAAAGTATCCCATCCCATAACCTACAGTTCTGTCACATGTCTGCATTCATAGTATCAATTTATTTCAAAATGCGCGTTCTTAGGAAACTGGTGTTTCATGGATAGAGGTCTTTTGCTTTATAAAAAGAAATGTCAACCAGCAATAAGTTTCAGAATATTAAACTAGAATCTCCCTTTGTATAAGGAGGTCCAATTGCCAGTCTTGTTGAGATCAGAATCATGGACCTCTCAAGATTCCTTCAAATTCAACTTAGTATATTTGAATAATATCAGAATAGAAAGAAAGGAAGCATGAACTTACATGTTCCTGCCAGTTTGATATCAGGGGTA
>JAQZBX010027213.1:0-28544 GCA_029593785.1 Cabassous unicinctus
ATACAATAGCCAAGACAATATTGAGGAAAAGAAACAAAGTTTGAAGACTTATGCATTACCAGATATCAAGACTTACTTAAATGATTTGGTAATTAAGACTGTGGTAATGAACCAAGGAAAGCAATTTGTCCAACTGAACACAATAGAGAATGCAGAAACAATCTCCCCCATATAAGGTTACCTGATTTACTACAAGGGTGCCACTACATTTCAGAGTAAAAAGGATGGTCCTTTAAATAGATGATGCTTGAATAATTAGATATCTATATGGGGAAAATAAAATTTGACCCCTTACAAGAATTAATTCAAAAGAACTCAATGATCTAAATATGAAAGGCAAAACAATAAAGCTTCTAGATAAAGCAGAAGAATACCTTCGTTACTTTGGAACATGCAAAGCTTTATTAAATAGGACACAAAGAGCAGTAACTACAGACAGAAGCTTTGAACAGCCAGCAAGAACTGGCAGAAACATCTTTCTCAATGCTCCAGAGAACAGTAAAATGACGATGACAAAAAATTAAAAACTTATGTGCCTCAGAGAACTTTGTCATGAAAGTGAAAAGACAACCTACTCAAGGGGAGAAAATATTTGGAAACCACATATCTGACAAGGGTTTAATAATGAGAAATTATTTTTAAAACTCCTACAACTCAACAATAAAAAGACAAATAATCCAATTAAAAATTGGGCAAAAGACTCAGAGATTTCTCCAACAAGTATATACAAATGGCTAAAAAGCACACGAAAAGATGCTTAACATCACTAGCTATTAGGAAAATGCAAATCAAAACCACAATGAGGTATCATTTCACACACACTAGAATGGCTACTTATTAAAAAATCCCAGATAATTACAAGTGTTCGAGAGGATGTAGAGAAATAAGAACACTCATTCATTGTTGATGGGAATGTAAAATGGTGCAGCCCCTGTGGAAGATAGATTGGTAGTTCCTCAGGAAGCTAAATATAGAATTACTATATGACCTGGAAATTCCTCTACTAGGAATATATTCAGAAGAACTGAAAAGTGTGACACGAACAGACATCTGCACACCAATGTTCACAGTGCCATTTTTCACAATTGCCAAAAGATGGAAACAACCAAAGTGTCCATCAACCAATGAATGGATAAAAAATATGTGATATATACATATGATGGAATACTATGCTGCAGTAAGAAGAAATGAAATTGGGACACATATGATAACTTGGATGAATCTTGAAGACATTATGCTAAGTGAAATGTCAGACACAAAAGGACAAATATTGCATGGTTTCACTAATATGAACTAAATACGAAGAATAAGTGCATGTAGTTAAAACCTAAAGTATAGGTTATTAGGAGATAAGAGGAGGGCTGTGAAAGAGTACTGATGCTTAATGTATGTAGAAGTTTTACTTAATCCAGAAGAATTGAAAGCAGGGAGTTGAGCAGATATTTGTATATTGATGCTCATAGCAGCATTATTCACAATTTCCAAAAGATGGAAACAACCCAAGTTTCCATCAACCAATGAATGGATGAACAACACATGGTATATACACACAATGGAATATTATTCAGCATTAAAGAGGAATAAACTTCTGGTTCATGTGACAAAATGGATGAACCTTGAAGATATTATGCTGAGTGAAATAAGCCAGACACAAAAGGACACAGATTGTATAATTTTATTGATATGAAATTATTACAGTAAACAAATTCATAGAGCAGAATCTAGAATACGTTATCACGGGCTGGGCTGAGCTTGGGAATGGGGAGTTAATGCTTAAATTGTACAGAATTTCTATTTAGTTTCATTGTAAAGGTTTGAAAATGGATGGTGGTGAGAAGAGCACAATATTGTGAACGTAATTAACAGGACTGAATCATATTTGTGAGTGTGGTTAAAAGGGGAAATTTTAGGTCTTATCCATGTTACTAGAATAAAAATTAAAATATAAAACAGGATTGTAAAACAGTGAACCACATTGTCAATGACGGATTATAGTTGGTAGTACAATTATAAAAATGTTTTTATGTGAATTATAACAAATGTGCCACACTAATGCAAGTTAATAATAGGGTCATATGTGGGGAAGAAAATATACCTTAATGTAAACCATGGACTATAGTTAATAGTACATTTTAATATTCTATCACCAGTTATAAGAAAGGTATCACACTAATGCAAAATGTTAATAATAGTGGGTGGTATATGATGAAGCTGTAATTTTTACTTGAATTTTTCTGTAAACCTACAACTTCTCTAATTAAAAAATTTTAAAGCAGACATAAAAGCTTTAACTCCAAAATAAAATATTGATTAATTGAACATTAAAATTAAGAACTTCTGTTCATCACAAAATACCATTAAAAGTGAGAAAAAGAAAGATGCAGATTGGGAGAAGATATTCATAATACATACATACAACAAATGCTTGATCCCAGAATATACAAAAATCCTTACGAATCGATAAGACAAAGACAAATAACCAGATTACCAAACAGGCAAAATATTTGATTAATTCATAAAATTGGCTTCATAAATCCACTAAGGGCATGAAAAGGTTTTCAACATCATTTCTTATCAAGGGAATGCATACTAAAACCAAATGAGATACTTTTTCACACCCATCATAATAACTAAATCAAAAAGACTGACAATCAGTATTACATATGGCCTAGGATATCGGTCAACTGGTACTCTCACACATTCCTAGTGGGAGTGTAAATCGGTACAACCTTTTGGAAAAAATGGTTTTTCAGTATCTAAACTTGTGATCCAACAATTCTTGTCATAGGTATATCC
Source organism: Cabassous unicinctus (assembly GCA_029593785.1). Classification (NCBI taxonomy): domain Eukaryota; kingdom Metazoa; phylum Chordata; class Mammalia; order Cingulata; family Chlamyphoridae; genus Cabassous; species Cabassous unicinctus. The sequence continues at coordinate 2,797 of JAQZBX010027213.1, forward strand.
TTAAAAGAAATGATTGCATATGTCTAGCAAAAGACACATAAAATATTTTAGAAGCTTTAGTCACCATAACCTCAAATTTAACCATTTTTAAAAATAAAATTTAAAACTTTCATTTATAAAAAACAATGAGAAGATTGAACTACTTCTACCCTCTGCAATATGATTGAATCTCACACATAAAGTAACTTGAGTGAAAACAGTAGACAAAAAATTTCTTACTATATGAACTCTTTGTAAGATGCTCAAAAACAGCAAAATAATCTGAGGTGACAGAAGTCAGTGTGGTGATTCCCCCTGGTGATGGGGTGGCGTGGCAGTAAGTATTGTTTGCAAGGGGCATGGAGAGGTTTCTGGGATGTTGTTAATATTTTATACCTATACATTTAAGATTTTTGCACTTTATAATATGTATGTTATATCTCAATTATATATTTTTTAAAAAGTAAATAAGAAATTCACACACAAAATATTAACCCAAAGGGCAAGAAAAGAAAATATGCTCAAATTTACAAATAAAGAAAGGCATGTTAAAGAAACAATGAAACATCACTTTTCACATATGAAACTGTCCAAAAATTAAAAAGCAGGTAACACATTGCTGGTGGAAATGTGAGTCATTACTATAATCTGGAACGCAATCTGACAAGATTGATTAAAACTAAAAATACATCTATTTTTGACCATAGGTATCACATCTGAGAATCTCTGTCAGAGAAATAAAAGCTCTGGTACATAATAATTTTGTAAACGTTGTTTATTGCAGCATTGTTAGTAGAGGTTAAATTTGGAAACAAAATTAATATATAGATAGAGCTATTTATTAAAAAAAAATTGAAGATCTAAATTTTGTATACAACCATTAAATAGAGTGAATTAGAGTTTTAGCTGACTTGAAATGATTTCCAAGAGGTATTATTTTAGTAAGAAATGGAAGATGTAGAAATGTGGATATAATTTGATCGTATTTTGGTAAAACAATGAGAAAAACTCTAAATATATATATGGGCATGAGTATGAAATTGTATTAACTATCCATAATTGTATGTGTATGTGTTATAAGAATATGGACAAAAATAAGTAACAATATATTCTAGGTTTGTAAACATGGATATCATGTTGAGATAGATAAGAGTAGAAGGAATTAGGAGATGGTAACTAGGGAGCCAAGTAAAAGAGGAAAAATAAGACTGCACAAAAATTTTCATTATACATGATAGGTGTACATTTAGGCATTTTAGTCAAATTATGTATATATGTGTATATGTAAAAAGGGAATTTTAAACTGGCACCTATTTATTAAAAATTACCACAAATTAAACCCATGATTATTTTACCTGATACATCATAAATATATATGTATTTAGCTATCCATTGCTTTTATGTTATACATGTGCACTTTTTTCTAGTTTTATTTGTAGACACTATATTTTTCTATCTCTATAACTTTCACTATAACTTTCACTTTACCTAGATTGATATAAATCCTTTTATATCAATCTAGGTAATATATCATAATTTACTCATCTTTCTGTGATTTGATCATTTATATTTTTTCAATAATGATTATATTAACATGTTGCTCTATTTTTGCCCAAATAACATTTTCCCTTTGATGTGATATTATTAGAATGAATTCCTTCACATGTGATTATTGGATCAAAAGTTATGAACATTTTTATGACAGATTTCATTCCCAAAAAAAGGAAACAATGCATACTGACACCAGAAATGTGTGTCCCTGATTTTTCAAATGTTAACACTCTTTATTTTTGCTAATTCAATAAATTTATTTTTGCTTTTGTGATAAAGACTGAGTTTTTTCAATATTGAGATAATATTGTTATTACATATTTGTTGGCGCTTTTAAACTACATTTCCCCTTAGACTTTGGCATTGTTTTTTATAAACTATTTAAAATATATTTTAGATATTTAATACTTCGGAAGCGTGTGGAGTTTTACAAGGAATAAAGGAATTTGAATTTGTGGGAAGGGTGTCTTGCCTGAATACCCAGTTAGGAACATAATGAAGACACTGGCCAATTAATGGGAGAAAGGAAATCTTCAAGAGAAGTGCAGTAAGTGAGAGTTGTGTAGCTGTATTTGGGGACTACCTTTATGCAATGCATTACTCTTCAACTGGCTAGTGCTCATGCATCCTTCAGGTCTCAGTTCAGACGCCATTTCCTCAGGAAGGCTTCCCTGATGCTTCCACACATAACCTGGGTAAGGGGCTCCTTCTCTAGGTTTACATGGCAGCCAAGATTGTTTCCGTCACCTTCATTTAACAGCCTGTTTTGTAATTACTTGTTTGTCTCATTGAACCTGAGATCTGTAGAGTCTGACACCATCACCCAATAGGTAGCTAGCACACAATAGGCCGTCAATAAATATAAATGAAGTAATTTACTTTAATAAGTAATTTTCTTATTTAGAGTTGTTGATAACTAAAGTCATAATCATGATGAAAACCTGTTAGCAGGAATTACCATGATCATTTCTTTATCAATAAAGAGAATTACAAACTTGGAGAATTCTCAAGTAAACATCTGTGGCATTTTGATATTATTTATGAATTCCAAAAAGAGATATTGATTATGTTTGTAAACTGGTCTGTACCTCTGGGCATGATACCCTTTGATTGATTTAAATTCAAAGGCTTTACATTTACTTGATTAAATCAAGATTAGGGCTTTGATTCAACCACATCATTAGGGCTATTCAGTTTGAGTCCCTGCCCCCTTGGTGGGCTGTATAAACAGACATGCACTCAAGGAGAACACAGAAATATATACGAGAGAAAAGAGAGACAGCTCCATAGTCACGGAAGAAGACTTTGATCTTATGGCCCTGGGGAGAGATAAGCCATTCACCTTATAGTGTGCAGCTGAACAGACCAGAGCCCTGAGCAGCTGAGCAGGCCTGGAAAGAAATGAGTCCTCCAGCCTACAGAGATCAGAAGGAGCTGGACTCACGGAGTCTTAAGAGAAAAGAGGAAGGCAGATGTCCCCTCCATCTTGCTTCAACAAGTGGCCACAGAGTTTGGTAAGGAAGTAACCTTGAGGGTCTTATAACTGCGAGCTTTTACCCCAAATAAATACCCTTTATAAAAGCCAACAGATTTCTGGTACTTTGCGTCAGCACTCCTTTGGCTGACTAATACAACATTCATGTTTATATACTTCAGTCTTTCCAACGAAGCGTTTCTGTAACTTGCTGTAATAGTTCATTCCAATGTGTAATCAGTAAAAAATTATGCTCGTACTTTCACAAATGATCTGTTACAACTGATCATGTTCTATACAGTTACATAAGTCATTTACTATTTCGTAAAGTGATAAATAGTTTGTGTTTTCAATATTTTTATGACTTTCAGCCTTATATATCCTATTGTTTCATACCTGACATCCTGGACCCTGACCAATAAAAAAGTATGAATAGAATTTTATCACCAAGAGACACGACCTAGAACACGATAATTCTATCATCACAAATGGATACTGACTGCTCACACATAGGACATGTAACAAAAACAACTATAGTAATAGCTAACACACAGTATATATTCACTATGTTCTAAGTGATTTATTTTTAAATACATTTAATTTTCACAACAACCTTACGAGGTATCAAAATTACAGCACACTGGTGCTCTAAGAAACTCTTGTGTTAACCTAGTCCAATGAGAGTTGAAATGATTATTGTCTCACAGCCAGTGTAACAAGAGGACCAATGTTTAGTCAGATTTCCTGAGAATCTCTTCAAGTGTATTTTCCCTCTACTAGTGGTTTCCAGAATTTTGGATTATGTGGACTGGCAGAAATTAAACAACAAAAAAGGAAAAGTTAACATAATATTGCCAACTCCTTTTTCTTTCTCCCAAAAGCAATATATTTATTTGAAAAAGAGCAACAACAACATAAAACAACAAAAAACAAAACCAACAGAAAGTAACAAATAATCAACCAATTAATAATGAACATATGTATAAATCATTTACCATTAGCCAGGCACTGTGCCAATTTTTACATGAATTGTTTTGTTTAATCCTCACACAATCCCATGAAGTAAGTACTATTATAATTTCAATTTTGCCAGTATCATTTCATAAGCATGTTCTAACTGAAAAAAAAAAGTAGGAAGGACAGAATCTCAGAATAAGTTTCAGACATTTAAATGATCATTCCAGCCTTCTGAAAAATTCACCATATTCTGTGTGTGTGTTTGGTTTGTCTCTCTGCAAATGGTGAAAACTTAACCGTGGACCAGTATTTGCTAACCCTGTCCGATTACTTGTTGTTCCCAACCAAATGATAGGAAAACTTTGGCAGCTGTATGGAAAACTGAAGCAGGAGATGACTGTGGCTTCCAGAAGAAAACCTGTTAACTTGACATTCTGAAATACAACTTAAAGCCATGCTATATAGTTAAGATATTCTGGATAGAGCAGCAGCCAAAAGACCCACTTGGCAGTGAGTAAATCCATGTAGCTCTTTTAGAGCAAATATATCAGTAACCCATTGAGCAAAGCGACTGAGCCATGAGAAATGATTTGTTCTAAAGTGGTCTCCAGAGCTACAAAAATAGGACAGTCCTCTCATGCATCTGTCCATGTGGAAACACTATTAGTTCCCCTCTGAGGCTTTTAACCTCAGCCTTATACATAGCAAACAACTCCATTACTAATGTTATCTGTGCCTTCAAAGCACAACAATGCATTATATATGTGTACTAACATATTTGTTGAATTTCAAAGTGTGCGGCAATGTGAGAGTTGGAGTGAGGCTGTTATTTACAATATATATCATCAAATGAAGAACAGATGATCTAAGAATGAACATTTGTTGGAATGATCTCTCTGGGCTTAAATATTTATTTTACTTCCTCCACCCTCCTCCCTTTTGACAAAGTACTATGTTTTCCAAAACCTACAATATGAAACCATGGAAAGTTTCTGACAAAATCACCTCAAATTGCTATCATAAATTATTGCCTCCTACATGTCTTTTTCTTGCGATGTGCAATTAATCAAGGAAACAACTTATTCTTTCTAATTAAGGAACTGGTTTAAAGAGTTTTATTTTAGGTGTGAGAAGGGGTGCTGGTTTCTGGGAAAAAGATACATGTTTGCCGTATAAAATGTACTATACTTAACTTTCATTTCTGTTTCCAGGGTTTAGTATATGATTCCAAGGAAGGGAAGTCCCTTGTCCTATTCCTCTGTGCAAACGGGGACTCATAGCTGTAAAAATTCAAGATTTTGAAGATGATCTTGAAGGAGACAATGTCTCAATGGATAGTTTTCATGGCAGACTTTTGGGTGACTGACTTAAATGCGTTGTTCGGGATCAAGACGTAGATCTCTTCAAAGAGGATCAGAAAGATTTTTCCTCTGTTAGCTCCTGCAACGCATGGTGAGGATCCCCTTGCCTATTTTTATAGATTTCCCAGATTTTTTACTTGTTCAGACCAATTATTTCACCTCAAAATTATTTCACCAGTTATCCTGGTGGTTCAATGATTCATCTGTCTATTCATCCATCTATCCATTCATCCTTCCATCCTCCCATCCATCTATCTTCTCTCCAACCAACAAATAAATATTTATTGAGCCCCTACCAAATAATATATATAGTGATAGGTCCTGAAAATTCAAATATGAATGAGAGATCACCTCTGACATTGAAAGGTTCATAGTTCAGTATAGAAATACAAACACCATTTTCTTCACTCCTTATTTTTCTTAAAACTGGATAGTGTCAAGAACCTTCAAGGGGTCTGCATTGCTATCAATCCAATTTTATCCTCAATAATGGTTGGAGCCTCACATGTTCCACATTGCTTCTCAAAGACCACACATTGGCTCAGTTATCTACATTCTGTTCCTTACATCTTTTGTCCTTGCATTTTCCTATCTCCTTAACTTTATTTGTGTTGTTCCATTAGTCCTGAACAGTCTTTCTCCAATTCTGGGCCCAACTCAAATTCTACCTTCTTCAGGGAAGTCTTAAATCCTCTTATATAGAATTAATTACTCTATTTTTAAAAAAAAAAAACAATCTAACTGTACATTATACCTCTGCTGAGGGGCCCCAGCCTCATGCTCCTAAAACCTATTTTCAGAACTATCTTTCTAAAGCATAAGCTTGAGCACATCATTCCTCTATTCTGTTAATGACTTTTGTTACCTTTAGGATAAAGTTCCAGTTCTTCAGCATGGCATTCAAGATCCTTTATAATCTAGCTCCTGCTTTACTTCCCTACTGATGTCTCACTGCTCTCCTGCCCCAGACATACCAAATCATGTGATGTTTCTAGAACACATATTCTCACACATGTGCAACCCTTTGCACAAGTTATTTTTTTTTCCTGAAATGCACTCATTTCTCTTTTCTACCTGATAACATTCTGATCTTCTTTCAGATATCCATCGTATTTTGTCTTTCCCCTTGCAATTCACATACAGTAGTGCCTAGTGGTAGATATTCCATAAATGTTTGTTTAGTTAAGAATATTGAGTTGAGCCATTATAGATTCCCTCAGGAAAGGTATAAGATATTCCTGATAGTGGTTTACAGCATAGTCAAAGAGCCTTGTGGAAACTGGAGAGAAGCGGGTGAGTACTGAAGTTAACAAATATTCCTGTCCCATTATACATAGGCCAAACCATAATATGTTCACTTGATTTGAAACATAGTTCTACCGGGTTAAGAATAGCAATGAACTTTCTGGAAATAGGGTGCGTATGGCTTAAAAGTGTCAAATCACTTAAAGCTACAAAACTAATTAATGCTTAGGGCCCAAATATTTCTTTTTTTAAAATTTAGTTTGTCCTTGGGGAAAGGAGTGTCTCTATATCTCAAGAAACCTCTGAACTCTAGGTTAATCAGCAGAACTCTTGTTCAGTAGCTGTGCAAGCAGTGAGCTGGGTCCTGGGGATTGGGTCATTTCTACACTGTTTTCAGATTATTAGTCAGAGTTAAATGATTCTAAGGGAGCCAAGATCGGTTATGGAGCTCTGCACAGGATGTGTTTGATTCATGGACTAGAATAAAGAAAGCTTGGGATTCTTCATAATGCATGTAGCATGGAAGGGGGCACTATTACTATTCTGGGAAGGTGGAGGTTAGGGTCATTGCACATTGCATTTTAAAGGGGGATGCAACCACATTTTGTAATCACAATTTGGTGAGGTCTGGGTACTCTTGGTTGTATCTTATTAATTCAGTCATATCAAATTTCCCCTTGTTTTTGAAATAATAGCACATTTAAAGGTTGAGTTAATATAAAACTACAGAGCACAGGACATTGAGAAATTACAGATTGATTTCTCTGCTCCAAGAAGGTTCTTACTGTTTACATGATTCTTAAAATTCTTCAGAGGGTAAGAGCCTCTAACTTCTGTTGGTAACTAGTTCTTTTGTCTTCTTTGCAGTCGTTTAGTTTACTTTTGTATTTTCAACCTGCATCAATTTAAAACCCTGTTTTCTCTTTTGTGGCCTTGACTTAAAATGACAGCAATGCTTAGTATGATATGATAAATGAAGCAGACTTTCAACTTTCTGTGCTAATGGGGTGAGTAAGGGGGGAAGATCATGAATACATGAAACCTACCAGATTCTCCAAACCTCATTTTAGCCACTAGTTTTGACTTTTTCTCCAACAAAACTTTTGCAGGGTCTAAAAGCAACATGCTAATTTGAATTTCTTTTTCACTTGTTTATTCTCTGGTAGAGGTGATAATGATCCCTGACATTCCCAAAGGAGAGGGAGACAGTGGGAGATGGAGAAGCCAGGGTATGTGGAAAAATTGGAGGCTACCTTCATGCAATTTTAAAAGCTTTAGGTTTATAAAAGCTTTAGGTTTTTGGCTTACCGATCTGCTTTCTCCAATTGCTCTGTAACTTCATTTAGCATTGTAAGTCATGATATCATTGTGTATGCATCATTTTGAATGTGCAAAATGTACACTCTTTTTAAACAGTATTCTGTATTGAGCTATAGTAATTGAAACAGTTTGAACTCAAAATCCATGAACACCATGACAATTAGGTGATACAAAGGAAACTTAACTTGCTGTTTTGCAAAATGGGACAGTAAAATAATAATTCTCCTTAGTAATTAAAAATGCAGCCAATTAAAGGCATGCAAATTAACATAAAGGGAAGAAACTTAAATTTTGCGTTTCCTGGCTGATAGGATTGAACTTCCAAAGAAAGTGTGAATTAATGCAAATGTTAACATTGCATCTCCTAAATCCTTTTCTACTTTTACCACCAAGAACAGAATATAGAAAAGTAAAAATACATAACGATAGGCTCGTCTCTGCTTGTTTTGTCATTTATCCAAGGAATACCAAGTATGCTTAGAAACTGTGGAAAACTTAGCAAGATTTCAGGTAGCAAACATAAAAGTCCCAGTGGAGAGTCCTTAACTCTTAAACAAATTGTCTCTTGCTGAGAATGTGATAAAAGGAACAGTTGTTAGACTATCACCTGCAGACTTAATTCTCAAAGAACTCTAGTATGAATCTGAGTTCCAAGCATTTGACTGTATGTATATATGTGCATGTATATGCATGCACCTATGTATGTATATATGCATGTACATGTGCATGCATGTGTCTATAAGTGAGTATACATTCACACGTACATTCATGAGAGACCTAATTTCATGTGGAGTAGCCATGAATTTCAGACTCCCTGTGTGGTAGGTTAAGTTATATACCCCAAGAACCATGAGTTTTTAATCTTAATCCACATCCCTGTGGGTATGAACTCACTGTAAATCGCATCTTTTGAAGATATTACTTTTAGTTACGGTGTGGCCAACTGAATCAGGGTGGGTCTGAATCCATATGACTGAAGGCCTTAGAAAGGAAGCCAGAAGTCAGAGAAAGCTACAGAGAGGAGGCAGAAGCTAGACATCAGCAGAAATGGAAGGCAGACAGGAGAGAGAGAGAGTGATGTGATGGGAGGCAGAGACGCAGGCCAGGGGACCCCAAGGATTGCACCAAGGCAGCACTGGAATACTAGCCAGTGGGGAGAAAGCATGGTCTTTCTGGGATTTTGATTTTGGACTTCTAGCTTCAGAAATTATGAGCTAATAATTCTTGTTTAAATCAACTGAGCTCCTACACTCACTGCCCTGGGCTCGGGAAGCTGCCTTTGATTACCTATAAAACTGTAAAGTCAGGCATGTTGCAAAAATATCATCCCAATCAGACCTTGAGTCCCACAACGCTAGGTTTATGGTTACAACCATGTCTATGTTGACTGTAAACTACTTGGACATTTAGGAGTTGGCATTCTAGATTGATGCTTATTTACCAGATTTTCTTTGGAGATGGTATAAGGAATAAGCCTCTAGAAGGTCTCTGTTTTCCTCCATTTCACATGTTTGACACTGCTTAATAAACATTCAGGTGTTATTTCTTCTCATTGTTACCTTCTAATTTATTGAATAGTTCACTGACATTAAATATTTTCTAACCAACAACTACAAAAGCTTTGCTTATTTTTATGAAGATTCATTTAAGATGCAATTTCCAGGAGTTTTTGCATTTTAAAAGCTGGAATCATCTGTCAAAAATAAATGCCTCTCTGCTAAACAAAAGATATAGAAAAATACAGTGTTTGAAAAATGAGTTTCCATAAAAATACAAATTATAGTGACCCAATAAACACAGTTCTTTGTAAGCCATCTGTGGCAGTTTGATATAATTTATGAATTCCAAAAAGATATATAGATTATAATTGTAAACTGGTATTTTCCTCTGTGTATGATAACCCTTTGGTTGTATTAGATTCAGCTGAGATGTCTGATTAAGTTATTTTAAGATTAGGGCTTTGATTCAACCATGTCATTAGAGTGCCACTCAGAGTTGAGTGAGTCCCAGCCCCCTTGGTGGGCTGATAAAACAGATTCTCTTATAGAAGTAGACACACAGAGAAAATACACAGAGGATCCTGTAGACCCAGGAAGAGAGATGAGCCTGATAGTTTACAGCTGACCTTGTGAAGAGACCAGAGCAGCTGAGCCCAGAAAGAAATGAGCCCTAATGGAAGAGAGACGACCCTATGCTAGCCTACAGCTGAGATCAGAAGAAGCTGGGACCATGGAGCCTTAAGAGGAAAGAGGAAGGCTGAACCCTCACAGATATCTCCGGCCATCTTGCTTCAACATATGGCAACAGACTTTGAGTGAGAAAGTACCTCTTATGGTACCTTGAGTTGCACTCTTTAGGGTCTTGTGACTGTAAGCTTCTACCTCAAATAAATACCCCTTATAAAAGTCAACAGATCTCTGGTACTTTGCATCAGCACCCCTTTGGCTGATTAATACACCATCAAGTACAAATTCTTTGTTCAGTTTTAAATAACATAAATAGTTCCTGTGGCCCATCTTCTCCTAAAAATAAATGTTTTCAAATTTTTATTTCTTACAGATGAAAGTCACTTGTGAAATTTGAAGTTTTATGGTTCCACCATTTTAGAATGACTCACTGCTAAAATTAGCTGTGGTTCATGGCCTATTGGTTCATAGTCTCACCCTGATGTAAGGTGCTAGGGGTGTGTTCATGGGCTGCCTTCCTAGTTGACTTGAGGAGTCACCACCTGAGTTTCTGAGCCTACAACCATTCACAGCAGGCTACTCTGGATATACTCTCCCCTAAGAGGATGTGTTTTTGTGATCTGGAAGTTGGGATTCTCAACCTCACCACAAGTATCAGAGATGACTCAGTCTAGGCAGTGAGAAGTGAGAAAGGTAGGTTAGAGGCCTCAGGGTGCTAAGGTTCTCAGCTTCCTCCTACTAGTCAACCCTGGTCTTCTCTTTTTAGCGGACACAGTACTATACTGCTATATATTGTCTTGTTTTTAAATCTCACAACATACTTCAGAGGAAGTATTTTGTCAGTACTCAGAAGGAAATTTGAGTTTTGAAAAACTATATAACTCTCTTTAATTTGAGCAAACCATTTTCAAAATCTCAGGAGCAATTCTAATTTGCTACTACAGCATAGTTCACACTTTGAGATTGATTTCCTCTCTCAGCATCATTCCTAAGTGGCTCTGTGGGCTCCATAGTCCCTTTCTGCTTATTTCCTAAGTAGAATGTTAGGGAAACTTATTTAGCTTCCTTATATCCTTTTTTCTCATCTATAAGAGTCTTTTCCCAGGTTGTTTTACATAAGCAGTAGCTGAGTCAGAGATTGGTGTGCGGTACATATTTTATATATATATATGACCATATATATATATATGGTCAACATCTGTGAAAAAAAGAGAGAGGGGCCAGGACTGGGCAGAAGGAGAAGTCAAATTGCAATGCTGGCCAGACAACCCATGGGAACTCTATGTGTGTATAATCCATAAGAGTTGTCCCACGGTGGGTCAAAAAGCCCAGGCTTTTGTACCCTCACAGCAATCAGTCATTGAATGTGCACCACCCCTGGAAGCGAGTGGTCTTGGCCTCCGAGGGTCTCTGCAACTGAAGAAAACCTTGAGAAGGTGGCAATTCAAGGCTGTTTGCTGATAGTGCTCCTAGCAGCTGGGCAGCAGTTCCTTTCTTGGAGGGGGATCTGGGCACTGCATCTCCACATCCACCACAAGTCTTCTTGTTAATCTAGTCATGGCGAACACTGCAATTAGCTCACACTTTCTCTAAGTAGACATATGAACTAGAATAAAAGAGCCTAATAATTTTTTGTTGGGGAGGAGGTTAGGCTGTCCTGTGCATTGTAGGATACTTAACAGCCTCCCTGGCTTCTGCTTGCTAGATGCCAGTAGCTTCCGCCCCATGAAATCGTGACAACCAAAACTATCTCCAGACATTTTCAAATGTCTCGAGGGCAAACTCAACCCTGGTTGAGAACCCCCATGTTACATGGGCTAAGGGCTAAAGGCAAAAATATAATTTTGCCTTCGTAGTTTAAATTAGCTTATGCAATTTAGTATAAAGGGGAAATAGCACGTTTTGATAATATGAAAAATCATTCATGATTTTAGTGCCAAAAGAATGATTGCTAAAGCAATTAGAAAAAAGAATTCTGTGCTTCAGAGTAGAGATTTCTAAGCATTAAGTATCCTTTCATGTCAAATAAATGATAGTTTTTCTTGTTTTCTCAAGTGTTCTATAAGTTTGCTATGGTAGTCTTTTTCTTCTCTCTCTCATTTTTTGATTTTGTGAGGTTACAGATTTCATCTTTTCCCTTGCTTCTTTGACCTGACTTTTCTGTAATATATTATATGACCCAGGCAAATAATAGTCTGGGTGAGGAAATTGGGTGGAGGTGGTTTCTAACAACAAGTGAATTAAAAAAAAATAACTAAAAAAAAAAAACCTCAAGAACTTGAAGTAAAACAATTTTATTTCTTGGTGTTTTTTTCATCTCCAGATGCAGATGACTTCAACATATGTCTCCATCATTTTAATGATTGATCTGAAGCTGATGTTGATTTCTTGTATATTTTTTCCAAGGTTGTTCTGGGAGAGCAGTTGATGTTTTTCTCCTTGTTGGGAAAGAAGAATGAAGTATGAGAAAATAGTAACTTAGGTATGTATAAATGCCAGACGTTAAGTTTCCATGAATGTTTTCTTCATGATTACTGTGGAATTGGTGATTAATGCTACAGAATGTGTTAGGTTTATTGCAAATAATGGCATGAGCAAAAAGAATAAAGGATATTCTTCCAAAAGGGAGGCCCAAGCTCTTCTCTGAATGGAAAAGTCATATTTGAAATGTCTGTGTGAAATATATAAGGTAAAATATTTCCATTTTGGAGCAGAAAAATATTTTACAGATTAAGGAAAAGAAAAATAAGTTAAAAATAACTGTAAAGTATTGTTATTTGGTAGAGAAAATATAGGTTTTAATTTCTGAAGGACCTCCACCTCCACCCCATATCTGCTTTAGAAAAACATAAAAACAGATTAACAGTGAATTTTGAAATCTTATATATTTATCAATATTTAAAAGTGTCTTTTAATATTTGTCCTTTACAATTGTTGGCAGATACTTTTTCCTTGTGGTTGGTGATCCTTTCTTGCTATTATCAAATCCCATTACATTGACAGTTATATGAAGTATGTTCAGTGTCATGGATGTAAGACTAATACAAAACACCTGCTGAAATTCTTGAGTTTAAAATCCTGCCAGAGACATGATTATTCAAAAGATTTATAGTTTCTAACCAATCTCCTTTAAGACTTCCCTGAGAATGAGCAATAAGGTCATGCTGATAGAAATAGCAAAATATATTTTCATTGCCTCAGTATGATTTCATTGGTTATAGCTGAAACATAGAAGTCACATGCATTGTCATTCGTGGGTAAAGTAGGTTGGGTTGGTCCAGAGAAAAGGACACAACCTACTTATATCCCCCAGTTGGGGCATGTGTCCCAATGTTTGACAATGCTTTGCCAGAGATACTTTTGTGGCGGCGATCCATTTGTGTTCCAGCTTGTGGGCCACAGACCCCTTGGGGAGTGACTAAAAAGGCATTGTACTAAATTCAAGAAGGCATAGTTACTATTATTTGGGCTTTTGATAAGCTTTGTGTAAGTTAGAAAGGGTCTCTTGGTGGATGGTGTGCTAAGCCTTGGAATCTGAGCAAAGGAAGTTCTTTGGATAATCTGTTCAACTAATGGTGTCACGTTTGCCCCCTTTTCTGGGTGGTGCTGAAGACATTCCCCAACTCGTTTCCTACAGATACCTTGCAGAGGCAAGACCTTGAAAAGCCTGTATGGGGCTGGTGAAAAGGTCTTTTAAATGTTTCCCAACCAAGATGACCTGGGTAAAACTATTTACAAGGGCTTTGTACTGATAGCATTGTCAGAGGCCTTCCTGACTGGCGGCTCTGGTAATTTGTATCAGCTGACCCTCTGATGCCCTAACCCCGAACCATCCTTTTACACAACACATTCACTTTCTTTTTAAATGAAATCCATCCCACTTTTTATTTGGAATATGTTTTCTTAAAATATCCAGTTTATATTCATTATATTTTGAGTTTTTCTGAAATTCTTCAATCTCTTGGGTTATATCATTCCTAAGACCATTATAGTTTTACTATTTTCCTGACGTAAAATACATATATGGAAAAGTGCACTTATTGTAAGTGTGTAACCCAGTGAGTTTTCAAAAATTGAACACACTCATGGAAGCAGCACTGGATCAACAAAGAAAATTACTAGTACTCAGAAGCCCACTGTGCTCCCTTCCAATCACTAACCACCCACCCAAGGGTAAACCATATTTTGAATTCTGACAGCATAGAATAGAATAACTTCTTCAAAAGTTTGTTTCTAGACAGTTGTGTTGATTTCAACCTTGCTATTGGCCCCTGTGCTGCCTGTAGGTAGGCCATTGCCTGAGGAGGGTCTACCCCAAACTTACTGCTCCAATACGGGGGAATACTCTGGACAACCAAGATGCAGGAGAAAGATGGAACATGGGAGGAAGTGGGCATGGGAGATGGCTGGGGAAAGAAGCCAGAAAATGTGTATGAGCAGAGGGCAAAGAAATTACATTTTCTTTTTTCACATTTTTACTTAGGGAAAGGCCTAGGGTAAAGAGTTCTCATTTCTTTTTGCAACTTTCCTCTTGAGATCTCTGTATAGTTTTGTTGACTTTGTTATTTGTGCTTGTTGAGGAATATGAAGTGTTGCTTTGAGTACAAAATATCTTGTTGAGCATTAAAGACATAAATACTGAGGTTTATAAGAACATTGTGCTCACATGAGTGTTTTATTTTAGTGCATTTCCAGGGCATGCCTTTTTCAGGACTGGAGATGGCCCATATTTTCATTTCACCAACAGATTCATTAGTCTACAAAGTGAGGAACAAAGATCAGACAAAGCACAGGGATTGCATCATCAATGGGAGAGTGGAGAGTGAGTGGGAATTGATGTTCCCAGGTGTGGATTCTTAATGACCAGTAAGGGCTGCTGAGAAAAAGCACTGAGTAACTTAGAGGAGCACCTACCAGTTCTGACTTGCTAAGGGCTGAAGCAATTCTCTTTTTTCTCTTTCTCAAGGGAGCATCAGTCTAGAAGTCTCTCTTCTAAACATGAGAGTAGTCTGAAGCAGTGGTGACTTAACAAACTTAAGCACAGGCTGAAGGCAGCACTTTTTTTCTTATCCCTAGCACTTATTGGAAGGTCCTTTTCAGAGAAGAGCATGACTTAAGAAAATGCCTCAAAAGCTCCAAATGCTTTTCCTCTCTCTTTTATTTGAGACAAGAACCTCTCCCCCCAACTAAACTTCCTTTCCAAATGTGACAGTGGTCTCATGTGTCAGAACTTCAGGCAACTGAAGGGAGCTATTGTCTCTTCTGTCTGTCTTAAGTTTACATGGTCCCCTGTGTTCTTCCCAGCTGAGCTGGGGCTTGGATTGGAGCCCGCGGAAATAGAGAGCTATATGACACTGGAGACTCAGTGCTTAGTTCCTCCACACAAGCAAGAAAATGGCCATAACGGCCAATTGGCAGTTGGTCTGGATATCCTGTGACATCTCCGTAGCCCCTAGGCTGGGAATGAAAGATGGCTAAGGTGTTAGGTCTGGGATTTTCTCTTCAGGTCCATTCAAAGCCCTGGGAAGCTCATGGGGACCCACAGAAAAAGAGCATTCTGGATGATATCCATATTTACAGTTTATCTTACATCATGCTTCCTTTTCTTGAACCTCGGTTCTTTTTGCCTTCTCACTTTTGATCCATTTCCCCCCCCCCCATTTTTCCCTTATTGAATTTCCTCTCTTTTGCCCCACGGGTTTCTTCTGAGTTCTGGTCTGACTGTTCACCTGGTGTTCAGGCCTCAATTTTTAAAGTTAGAGCTACCAAAACTATGCTTGGTGTTTGGCAGCCCTGGTTTCTATGTGCTGGTTACTTTCAAGACAGACTGTTCATGCTTTAGTTTAGCACTGAGTTCTTCCACTCGCTCTTCCACCCCTCCTCACTTCTTTCTCTTCCCATCTGTGCCATTTTATGGATTTATAATGAGAAATAGAAATAGTGTGTCTATTGGAGTGCTTATTTTGTTGGATCGGGTTATTCTTACCTTGTAGGTAAAAGCAAATTTGCATAGTGAATGTGGAATTAGACAAGTATATTTAGATTGTTTGATGGCAGCTGGCTAAGGTAAGTAAGCCACCCATCTCTGAAACAGGAAGTTTCTTTCCACTTGGATTACATGCTCATGCTACGGAGTCTTTCCACCATCTCGAATGGTGCTGAGGTTATTTGTGTTTTGCGGTGCTCAGAGGCCTTCCTTTTCCAGGCATATACAGGTGATTTACATGACAAAAACTGTGGCTTAGAAAGTTCTTTGTCCTCCTTCTCAAGTTGTCCTTGTTTCTCTGCTTCCTCTTCCTCCTACTTTAATGATGCATTTCTGTACTCCTCTCCATTTTTCTCATCTTCCCAACTCTTCTTTCTTCCCCTGGACTCTTTCTTCATTTCTTATGCCTTACTGGGTAGTCCTGGAACTGCGCCTGCCTCTCCATCCTCCCACGTTCTTTCTGATTTCCTATGGTGGAGAGGACTATTCATTAGCCACAGGAAACCACATCGTCGTTGGTGAATGAAGACTGACAACTTGCAGATTCTGTTTCTTTAGCATTTTCTGGAAATATGAAAGTGTGTTCTCTCTTTTCTTTTCTTCCTTTCTTTTCTTTCTTTCTTTCTTTCTTTCTTCATTTCTTTCTTTCTCTTTCTTTCTTTCTTTCTTTCTTTCTTTCTTTCTTTCTTTCTTCTTTCTTTCTTTCCTTCTCTCTCTCTCTCTCTCTCTCTCTCTCTCTCTCTCTTTCTCTCCTTCTCTCCTTCTCTCTTCCTCTCTTTCTCTCTTTATTTCTTTTGAGGTACTGGGCCTGGGGATTGAACCTCGGGCCCAGGACTTTGTAAGAGGGAAGCTGGCACTCAACCACTGAACCACATCAGCTCTCCTGAATTGGTTTTTTCATTTGTTTTGCTTGTTGTCTGTTTTTTGTTTGTTTGTTTGTTTTTAGGAGGCCCCGGAGATTGAACACAGGACCTCCCATGTGGGAAGCAGGCGCTCAACTGCTTGAGCCACATCCACTAGCCTCCATTATTTCTTAATATCCCTTGCTTCAGCAATATGGCAGGGACCAATACACATTAAAAACTTTGGACACCTCAGCTAATTATCAGTTATGCTAGTGACCCTTAAAAATGCCACTTTGGAGCTTACAAATAAACTCACTAATAGTGAGTTTTAGACCAAAACATTTCCCTTTAAAAATGAATCTGTATTTATCTTACCAAAGGAGGGATGGAATGGAGTAGGAGGGGAGGAATGTCTTCCTATGATATGTTCTTAATTAGTCTCTTTAGGATTTCCTATCAATAGCATATTTCTGGTTTTCTGAATAAATGAGTAAGTAGGAAATAGGTAAATTTCAAGCCTGATGGGAAAAATGAACCCAAGAACAACTGAGGATGATAATGATATTGTTATCTTTTGCTTTAGTTGTCCAAATCTGACATGTTCGTTAACTAAAATGAAGGTGATATAAATGAATGAAATCAGAATTAAAAGTTGGCAAGGTAGAGTGTTTTTAAATAAACCCTTTGTTTTCATTTTTAGCAATGTGAGTTAACTCCAATTATCAGTTTACAACATGTTGCCAAGTAGAACTCATATCACAACTGTTTTAATGAGAAACAAAAACTCATTTGTAAGTAGTTCCCCGCCCCCCGCTCCCACCCCCCCCACCCCCCGCAAAGAGATTCTAAGAGTGTATTTCAATTGGTGTATCATTCTCCCTGCAATCTGGCTTATACTGATTTACTCAGATCCTTGCTATTCAAAATGCATTTGTAGAATAGTAGCAGCGGTACCACCAGAGAAATTGGTAGAAATGCAGAATCCCAGGCCCCACCCCAGGCCTGCTCAATCAGATTCTGCTTTTTAACAAGATATGCAGGTGATCACTGAAAACATTAAAATTTGAGAAACATTGACCTAGAAGATCTTTTACCTACAAATTACCCCAAAGGTAAACTTTTGTCTCTTCTTCATGAAATCAACTCAAATTTGGGGTTAGTAGAATTGAAACTAATGAGCTTCTATTAAATTCCATTACTATTTATAGGTTAAATTTCACTGTTTGGGTTTTTCTTTAAATTTTTATCATATACTATTTCATAGGTTTGAGTTAGCCATTTTAGAGTAAAAAACATATATTAAAAGCTGGAGACATACATAAAATCCTCTTTCAATCTATTCAATATGGCTGGACTTTATCCATATGATTCTCCTTGAGGAAGTTTTGACATCTTGGCATGTCCTCTTCTCTGGATTATTGTATTCTTTCCTCTGTTTGCTGAATTATTTCCCTTGCCCTCAGTAGAGTTCTTTTTCATGCTTTTATCTCCTGAATTAGAGAATTCCCAGCAGGCTTAAACTTAAGAGTATTCTTCTGATATCAATAAATATATTCAATTTATTGTATTTGAAACATATTTAATGAATTAGAAGTTTCTTAACTACTATAAAACATTCAAATATCACTTTCAGCTTTTGGCTCAAATAAAAGTGAATTTAAAAGATAAAAGGAAAAATGAATAACCCTGCTTATCATGGTACACCTTAGATTTCTTATTTCTACTTTGGCTTTAATATTTGTGCTCCAAACAATAGCTTTAAGTGGTTCAAACATGTGTAAGCCAAAAACTGTAAGACAAAATAAAAATAGTACAAATCATATTTGCCTGACATCACTTAAAAGAACAATATATTGATCTATCAGAGAGTGCATATTTTCTCTTTAAAGATACACAATATTGAGGCAAGCTGGATGGCACCCTTGAACCTATTCTCTTATAAATACTCCCCAATGCATAAAGAGTTCAGGATTGTCACTTTATAAAAAGAAACATTTTGGACATGAACTTAATTGTGTATGAATCTCAAATTATTTAAAATTAGAATATGAACTTTTGAAGGCAGGCATTTTTTATTTTGCTCACTGTTGTATCCTGCAGCACCTAGGACAGTGCCTGAAGCATGGTGTGATAAGTACTTGTTGATTGAATAAATAAATGAATGAACTTAAAAATACAAAGTCTCTTCTTTAGAATTGAGTGGCTGGGATTCACTCCTCATTGGTAGCACTTTGCTAAAAATGTCTTTGAATAATAAGATTCTCACTGGAAACAAGGTCTACTTAAAGTCTTGACTAAGTATGCCTTAACTAATAGAAGCTAGATATAATCACTATTATTGGAAGAACTGTGTAGGAATGGCCCCAACAAAATGCTGTTGGGGAAGTCACATACACACCTAGCAGCCATACCCCAGCCCTCATCTACCACCCCCATTTCCTCTTCTATTTTATGCAGATGTTTCAAGAGGTTTCCATTCTGCAACCCCTGAAGATGTTGGGTCTAATAGAATTGTCTGATCATACCTTAAACTGAGAAATGGATAACTAGAAGCCCCAGCTGCTTATCAGGGTGGAAACTTTCAGTGGGAGGCCCCCTTCATCTGGGTTGTAGAAATACCCTGCCCTCAGAGAGTACCAGCATCTCTCCTTTCCCACGTGAAGTGGGGTGTGTGGAGCCACCATCCACCCATCCTGACTCCAGCAATTGGCCTCCCCTGGAGACTGGCCATGATGAGATCTCTTCCCCTCTTTCATACCCTTTTGCTGTGTAGTAATAAGGTAGTCATTTGCTAATGCACCATGTAACAACTCAGCCCATGCATGTCCAGTTTACTTATAGCTCATTTATTACATGGCCTCTAGCTGTGGTGGTATCACAGCTGAACCGCTTCTTCCCTAACGTGGCCCCTTCTTCCCATTTCTTCAGCCAGCGTTATCACATAAACTTCTGGTAACAAAGTTGATATTCTGAGGCACCTCTCCACTTCCCTGCTCTCACATTCCTGGCTCTGAGAGGGCACCTCCTCTCTCATTTCTGAGGCCCTTCTCTCTACTCGGTTGGCTGTTGGCATGGCTGGCTGCTAAGTTCGTCTGATAGGCCCATGATCCCAAATTTATTCTATCCCTTTTCTTCCATGGGGAAATGCACCTTGTCATGATGATGTGGTGTGCATGCAGGCAGAAAGGAAATGAAGAGTGATCGTTTCCCTTTAGGGAGATCTTTGGGGTTGGGGTCACTTCTGTTCTCTGCCATATGCCTTCTGTGTCCCAGTGGTCCAAAAAGAAACCTGACCTTCTTGCACACTCACTGAGTTCTATAGCTTTTAAAAATGGTTCTTTATTTCAAATTTTATTTTATAATTTTAAAAGAAAAGGAAACTGTTGTTTTCTACTTTACTGCAAAATTACAGTTTTCTGGGTATGTGAGTGCAGCAGTTTGGCATTGTTTATGAATTCCAAAAATAGATATTGGATTATGTTTGTAAACTGGTCTATACCTGGGCATGGTTAAATTATGATTAGGGCTTTGATTGGGCCATGTCAGTAGGACACAGAGTAAACTACACAACAGAGAAGAGAGTTGGAGTTTTGATGCTGGAGTTTTTTGAGCTGGAGCCCAGGAAGTAAGCACACAGAGGAGCAGAGCAGCTGAGCCCACAGAGAATGGAGCCCCAGGGAAAGAGACAGAGCCAGTCGCCTGATAGTCTACAGCTGGCCTTGTGGAGAGAGCAGGGCAGCTGAGCCCAGAAAGAAACAAGCCCCAGGAAGAGAGGAACCCAGGAAGCCTGAACTCTTGGCAGTCATCTTGCTCCAACACATGGCAACAGACTTTGGTGAGGGAAGTAACTTATGCTTTATGGCCTGGTAGCTGCAAGCTTCTATCCCAAATACATACCCTTTATAAAAGCCAACAGATTTCTGGTATTTTGCATCAGCACCCCTTTGGCTGACTAATACAGTGAGTATGTGATGATCAACTCCATCATTTTTGTGGCCTGGTCTGAGAACCATACCACCATGCCTAATTTAATTCCTATAGGGAAATACATTATATTTTAAAAACATAACATGGTAATGAACTTTCATTGGTTCATTAGTTCAGAACTTCAATATATAGAAAAGCATATTTATAATCCAGGTTCATAAAAAAACTATTGAAAGATTTGGAGAAAATTATCATCAGTCCTTAAGCTACTGTAAAAGCAATCAATTATTCATCTAACTGTTAGTAAAACAAAGTATTTGTAACCTTTAACATAAGAGGTACACTCACAAGCAAAGTGTGTATATGGATGAAACATAGAAGAGTGGCAAACAGGTGTGGACTCTCTATTCAGAATCCCAATTCTACCACTTACAATTTCTACGAAATTAGCAGGATTCTTTACCCCTTGGTGTGTCTCATTTTCTTGTCTATAAAAAGAAAAGTAATAATATCACCTAATTTAGGGAATCATTGTAATGATTCAATAAAATAATACATATAAAATGTTAGTACAGTGTTTGTCAAGCATTGGTGCTAAGTAATATAATTTCTTATTGTCTTACTCACATGTTTATTTACCTTACTGTTTGTTTAAAAATTCAACAGCTTTTGAATGATTCTAAAATTCAGCATCATGTTAAGCCATGTTGAGAGAGAGTTTTCTATCATGTGCTCTGTGAAGCCCTTGAGTGAGAGTGAGTTGCTTACCTAGAATGGGAGCTTAGCCCACCTTAGGATCCACATCTATTTGCAATTTGTCCTTTTCCATTTGATGCCACGTGTAACAGAAGGCCCAGGAAAGGAAGCCAGGTGCTTATGTAGGTGAGGTATTGTAGATCTGAAGATGCATGGACACATACCTTATAAGACACAAGGATCTACTATTTATATTTATATATGAGAGCCAGAGAGCAAAACAGAATGTGGTTTGCAGAGTACTAGTCTCAGTGTCACAAGTAGAGTTCAGAAGGATGGGAAGAAAACTCAGAGACCATAGCATAATATCTGACACAAATAGGTCTGTATAGTGGTGGGTGTGAGAAGAGGGAGGATGTAGAATCACTGGTTCTATGAGATCTGTCTGTCCTTCCTAGGACAAGGGGGATACTAGAGTTAAGAAAACCAGTGAGACCATCTTTTTGGGAAAGCAAGAGCCATAAATGGTGCTGGGATTCAGGGACAGTCTAGAGGGCATGTCCCTGGAACTTAATGTTCCAGTTGGCAGCTTTATAGAACGTCAAAGCCCACTGTTAAAATTTTTGTTCTCCCTGTCAAAATGAATCAGAAGCTGAGTTGGGTATGAGGCCACCAGCGGCCACTATGGCAGTGGAGGAGTTCAGGTGGGGAAATGAGGTTGAGAGCTCTTGATGCTTATAATGATTTGTGGAGAAAGAAGCCAATAGCCCAAGAGCCAGCCACCGGACCCTTGTTTTAGTTTAAAGCAGCAGACTCATGCTTCAGAGAGTGAGAATGTGTGTGTGTGTGTGTGGGGGGGGGCGTGGGTGGGTGGGAGAGAAGTCTTTTTAGTAGCGTGTATCTTGACTAAGAGAGCATACACAGCCCCCTCAGGTCACTGTATATTTTCATTACGGAAAACTCCCACTAATTCAAATCTCCCCAAACTCTGGGCCAATCAGAGAATCCATGGTGAGGAATGTGGCCCCAGAGAAAGTTAGTGCCTTGATTTTCTTGGGCAGACATTCATGGATCTCTACAATCTGACTCTTAACTTGTTGGTGTTACCAATTACCATTCCCTGCTAACATTGCAATCACCTGTGGAACATTATAGCCAATAGTGGTGCTAGACCCTAACCAGACCAATTACATCAGAGCATTAGGAGATGGGCACAGGCATCGGTATCTGTAAAGCTCCCCATGAGATTGTAATGTCAGCCAGTTTTGTGAACCACCTGCTACTAGAATTCTATACCCCAAATAGTCTGGTCTCTTTTCAAAATATTCAATTCAGTTCAAAATGTTAGGCATTTATTGGTTACCTGACATAATGGGTGCTGGTGATATAGTAATAGAGACCAAGACATACCAAGATTCAGTCAGTTAAGTGTAATTAGTCAGGGTTCTCTAGGGAAAGAGAACCGACAAGGAGATATCTATAAATAGTATGAGATTTTATGAAATTGTCTGACACAACAAGTCCAAATTTTGTAGGGCAGGCTGCAAAACAGGAGCTCTGATGAAGGTCCTTGATGAGTTCCCCAGGAGACACTGGCTGTCTGAAATAGAGATGGGAATTCTCTCTCTGAATGCTGAAATCACTTCCCCTTTTAAGGCCTTCAACTGATTGGATGAGACCTCACTCATTGCTGATGGCAATCTCCCTAGTTGATTGTAGATGTAACCAACCATCTATGTAATCAACTCATGGATGATTAAAGTCCATGAAATGTATCACAATTAGCCCAGTGCTTGCTTGACCAAACAACTGGGCACCGTTACCTGGCCAAGTTGACACAGTAACCATCACAGTAAGTACTATATTCTGGATAGTTAGCTAGTGAGACAGAGGGTAATTAATTCTACCCAAGTGTGTATGAGGGGAACCTCTATAGAGCAGGTGACACTGAGTCTTGGAGAATAATATTTTAACAAAGAGACTGAAGCATGAAAGAGCACTATATGTACTTTGGTGATGATCAATAGTTTTTGTGACCAGAAAATTGGTTGAATTGGGTGAAAGGCTAGAAATGAGATAAAAAGGAAAGTGGGAACCACATTTTAAAGGATGTTGGATTCAACATTAATTGAATATCCATTAGAGTCCAAGCATAGTGCTATGTTCTGAAGGTACAAAAATGAATAAAATCAGTACTCATTTTTCAGGACTCTCTCAGTTATATGGATGAGGCATATATGAGATTGGGTAGGAGGCATTGCTGGCAAAGAAAACTACATGAAGTTCCTTGGCCACATATCAATTGTGATTTGGGGGAAAGCTGGGGAGAGAGACACGAGAGCAAAAGACTAGGTGGGAATTATTAAAGTGGTCCAGATAATAGGTTTTTTTATCTAAGACAGCTAAGTTTTGTCATTGTTTTAGCTTCCTGGCTGTTAAAGCAAATGTCTTGCAATGGATCAGCTTAAACAATAATCAGAATTATTGGCTCACAGTTTTGATGTTAGGAGAAGTCCAAAATCAAGGCATCATCAGCAGAATGCTTTCTCCCACAAGGCTTTGGCTTCTGGGGCTGGCTGCCAGCAATCCTTGCCCTTGGCTTTTCTGTATATGGCCTTGCACATGGCTTACTCTCCTGGATTCCCTCTTCTCTTCCAGGTTCCATTGATTTTCAGCTTTTGGTTGTTCCCTCTGTGGCTTTCTCTTGTTCTGTGGCCTTTCCTATACGGCCTTCAGTAATAGGATTAAGACCCATCCTGATTCAGTTGGGCCACACCTTAACTGAAGTAACCTCGTCAATTAAGATTAAGAATATGTTTTTCTAGGGTACATATCTCCAAACCACCAGAGTATTAATGGGATACTATCTGGGGACTGAGGAAAACAGGGAAGGAGTACACCTTGAATTTGAGTTATCTGGGATATCCAGATGGAACAGTGAGGTGGATAGTTGAAAATACGCATCTTAAATGTGGAGATTAGTTTGGATTGGAAATGTCTATCTAGTGTAAGCAGCTGCTAGGGGTAGGTAAAGCCAAGAAAATGACCAGAGATGAACCGACCCCTGGAAAAAAAAAATCAATATTTGAAGATGAGCAAAAAGGAAGAGAGGGAGGCTAGGAGAAATCAGGGGAATCAATATTTCAGAGTTCTAGACTCTATAGACTCTAGAGAGAGAATGATTTTAAGAGGAAAGGATTGGTCAACAATGTCAAATGCTTCAAAGAAGAGAAGGAGGATTAAAACTGAGAAGATACATTTCTAGACAAGGTTCCATTATGGGCAGGGACCAGATATGTATATGACACATATTAGGTGGTTGATAAGTACTTGTGGAATAAATGAAGGGATATACATTCTGGGTTTGCCTTGGGAGATGCATGCTACTTCGTTTACCAGTTTACTTTTGCTTGTATAGAGGACTAATTATTATTCAAAATGTAACCCATATTAGATATGGATATTTCTCTGGTTTTCAAAGAATAGATACAAAATTAATCTAAAAGGAACATAATCATATTATTCTAACTAAAATGAGCATTATCTATATGAAAAAACATTTTTTTTCCTTTATTTTCAAATAAATGATATATTATGCATTAAACAATGTAAGATGAAATAGCACATACTTAACTTCCTCTATCATCAGAAGTATGTTTCTTTTGACCTTTACAAGTTACATTCAAAAGTTAATTCAATTTTCCCACAAAGACTATTAAGGTTCTGAAACAAGGATTTAGGTTTTATTCAGAAAGACTGTAATAAGTTGGAAGTGGGTCAAAAAACATTTACACTTTAAAAAAAAGATGTTCCTGATATGTCATGATTTTTTCCTAATGTTTTTATAGTCCATCCCCTATCAAATTTAATCCTATTAGTTGATCAGACACTATATTAATTTGAAAGTAGCCAAATCTCCTTCAAGGGGCATAAAACAAATCATTTATAGATCATTTTTAAAAGTCATTTGTAAGAAATTTGACTTAAGGTTTTCATTAAAGAATCTTCAAAACTGCTACATGGGAAACGGGTGTGGCTCAATGGATAGAGCTCCCGTTTACCATATGGAAGGCCCCGGGTTCGCTTCCCGGGGCCTCCTTGTGAGGGCAGGTCGGCCCGCGCGGCGCGGTGGGCTGATGCAGCAAGACCTCACAGCAAGGGGGAGATAAGCAGACACAGAAGAAACACACAGCGAATGGACACAGCAAATACAAGCAGCAA
>JAQZBX010027214.1:0-28491 GCA_029593785.1 Cabassous unicinctus
TATATATATATATATATTTTTTAAAGGTGCTTAGATTACCTAAATATTACTCAGAAATTACAGGGATTCCCATGTTCCCCACCGCCCACACCTCCAACAACATCCCACACCAAATTCCTCATCCGTGTGGTACTACACCGGCAATGGATATACACATGCTGGGGCCTTGCCACCGAGCATAGACCACAGTTCACATCACAGACCACACTCTCTCCCACCCAGTTCTGCATAGTATATTCTCATGGAAAATGGCCTACATCCGTCACTGCTATGCCACTCAGAACAACCCTCAAGGTCCCAAAAAAGCCCCAGTATTTTAACTGGCCCCCCTCTCCCTGCCCCAAAAATGTATAGTGGCCACTGCCTCCAAGTCACTGTTACAATTTCTTCCATTGCTTGAATCACAATATGTCTACAACAGAACACCACCAAGTCCACTCTAGTCCACAGCTCCTCCACCAATCCTGAGGGGACTGGGATGGTGATGTCCACTCCACCTCCAAGTGAAAGAGGGCTTATATCCCATGGATATAGTGGATGGGATTATCTTGCCTTCAGATACAGGCCCTCTGCGTTCCCTGGGATGTCTGTTGCCCATCGTCGTCTCCTCACTAGGTTACTTGGGTGAGTCCATTGAGCTGTAGGATAGGAGTTGCAGCTCCAATGAGATTCAAGGTAAAGCTGCCACATAGGTGGGCAAGTGGATACAGTCTCTGGAAGTACACCTAAAAACTCCTGCATCACATATAGGTTTGAGTAGAAGGGACTGATGGACCATGTGCAGGGATGACTTATTTGAATCTAACTCTGTCACTTTCAGGAAAACAGATGCCAATGAAGAGCCCACTAATTAGGAATCAATCTCTGGGGCTATCTTCACTTGTATAGGACCTGGGTGTCCCCAGAGCCCTCAGGGGTTCCTCAGTGTGGAGTGATATTCACTTTGGTGTTCTATGAGATCCTATTAAGTTGTGCATAAGAATTACCTCTGGGATGACCTCCTGACTCTCTTTGAAGTCTCTTAGCCACGTGAACTCATTTCTCTTTACCTTTCCCCCCTTTTATTCAAGGTCTTTTTCTGATCGTGTTGCCAGTTGGCACTTGGTATTAATTCCTCGTTGCCAGAGAGGCTCATCCCCAGGAGTCATGTCCCACATTGGTGGGAAGGTAATGCATTCAAATGCTGAGTTTGGCTTAGAGAGAGGTCACATTTGAGCAACAAGGAGGCTCTCAGGTGGTAACCCTTAGGCACCCCATAACAGTAGCCTAAGTTTCAATTAGAAGAGAAAATACTCATAAGGCTAGTCCTCAATAACAAGAACCCATCAGTGGGCAATCCTCTTTTGCCAGACACTGCCTCTGCACTCAGGGAACTGTTGCTGCTCCCTTGGGGAATGTATCAGAGGTCTCCAGACTGGGAATTCAGATTCCCTCATTAATTGAGTAATTGTCTACCCACCGTGACCATGCCCCATCCCTTGATCATTTGAACAGTTTTATATATCTTTCATGCATATTCAGAATGACTTAATCCCATGAATCCCCCATCCCAGACACGCCCCACCAATGATCCTCTGCAGCCCCCCTTGTAACCTTTCTGTGATCCAAACCTTCATTGAATATGAAGCCAATATACTAACAAAATACAATTAATAGGAAAAAGAAACAATAATGAAAATTTTAAATGCAAGTGTTAAGTACAAGGAGACTCAGAAGACAAAAAAAGGAAACTGAACTTGTAATAAAATATAATTAGAGGATTGGGTCATTTGAAAAATTGGGGAAAAAAACAAAAAACAAAAAACAATCCTTTTTTTAAAGAAATCATTCTTTTTTCCTTTTATCACTGTAATATCGGATGTCCAGTGTATCGTGAAACCTTCCCCCTCTCATTCCCCAGTGTTTCCCAAATTTCAATTTAATTTTCAAAGAAGTTTTAGGTCACAGCAAAGTCACACACGGTGTACTGGAGACTCCCACATACCCAACCTCCCGCCCCCTTCCCCACCCCATATTAAAACATTTATTTTCTTTAATTTATGTTATCATTGTTATAACTGTTATACAGATAGTAAAATATAGCAACTAAAATTTTTCAGTGGTATACAGAATACTTTACAATTTAGACTGCACAGTTTAATAATTTTTGATGATATTTACCATGTCCTGTGTCCATTAATGTAAGGTAATGAAGAGTATTTCCCATGACCACTACATTCCCCATTTGATCTTTTCTGTTCCTTCCTCCCCACCCCCTGGGGCATATGACTCTTCCCTGTCTTGGCTCATGGGATGACAAAATTCATATTTACATATCCTGGGTATTCTATCCTGTCCTTCCTAATCTACCCACATGTTAATCTTTCACCACCGATGCCAGTAAAATCTCTACCCACCTGTCCTATCCATCAATATGTAACTATACTCTTTCAATTTACCATAGATAATGTCCATATTGGTGATGGCTCACAGCCTACCATTCTCTCTTTCTTCCTTGTTAGCCTACCTTTCAGACAGTGGTTCTCAGAAACTGTTATCTTACATCAGTTCAAATCAATGAGGTCATAAACTGTTCTTCCTTCAATGCCTGGCTTGCTTCACTCAGCATAAGGTCTTCAAGATTCATCCATGTTATTCCATGTGTTAGCACTTTATTCCTTTAAACAGCTGAGTAATATTCCATTGTATGTATGTGCCACATTTTGCTTATCCATTCATCTGTTGATGGGCACTGGGGCTGATTTCAACTTTTGGCAATTGTGAACAATGCAGCTATGAACATTGGTGTGCATATATCTGTTTGTGTCTTTGTTTTCAGTTCTTCTGGGTATATGCCCAGTAGTGGAATTGCTGGATCATATGGAAGATCTATTGTTAGTTTTCTGAGGAATCACCAAACTGTTCTCCACAGTGGCTGGACCATTCCACAATCCCACCAGCAGTGGATGAGGGTTCCTATTCCTCCACATCCTCTCCAATACTTATATTCTGCTGTTTTTTAATAGCTGCCATTCTGATGGGTGTAAGACGGTATCTCATCGTGGTTTTGATTTGCATTTCCCTAATAGCTAGAGAAATCGAACATTTATTCCTGTGCTTTTTAGCCATTTGTATTTCTTCCTTGGAGAAGTGTCTTTTCAGTTCACTTGCCCATTTTTTAAATGGGCTGTTTGTCTTTTTATTTTTGAGATGTAGGATTTCTTTACATATGCAGGATATTAGGCTCCTATCAGATATATGATTGCCAAATATTTTCTTCCATTGGGTAGGCTGCCTTTTTATTTTCTTAATAACATCCTTTGAGGTGCAGAAATTTTTAATTTTGATGAAATCCCATTTATCTTTTTTTTCTTTTGCTGCTCGTGCTTTGGCTGTGAAGTTCATGAAAACATTTCCTTTTACAAGGTCCTGTAGATGTTTCCCTACATTATCTTCCAAGGTCTTTATGGTTTTGGCTCCTATATTTAAATCTTTGATCCATCTGGAGTTGATTTTTGTGTAAGATGTGAGATGGTATTCTTCTCTCATTCTTTTGGATATGGATATCCAGTTCTCCAAGCACCATTTGTTAAAGAGGCCATTCTCACCCAATTGAGTGCACTTGGTGGCCTTGTCGAATATCAGAAAATGGTATATTCGAGGATCTATATCAGAACTCCCAATTCGGTTCCATTTGTCAGTAGGTCTATCCTTGTGTCAAAACCATGCGGTTTTGATCACTGTAGCTTTGTAGTATGTTTTAAAGTCAGGTAATGTGATACCTCCAACTTCATTTTTCTTTTTCAATATATCTTTGTCAATTCGGAACATGTTACCCCTCCAAATATATTTTGTGGTTAGTTTTTACAGTTCCTTAAAAAATACAATATTGATTTTTATTGGAATTGCATTAAATCTGTAGATTAGTTTGGGTAGGATAGACATCTTGATGATGTTTAGTCTTCCTATCCATGAACAGGGAATATTTTTCCATTAATTCAAGACTTCTTTGATTTCCTTTAACAGTGTTGTGTAGTTTTCTGTATATAAGTCCTTTACATCTTTAGTTAAAGTTATTCCTAGGTATTTGATTCTTTTAGTTACTATTGTAAATGGTATTTTTTTCTTGATTTCCTCCTCAGATTGCTTGTTATTGGTGTACAGAAATGCTACTGATTTTTGAGCATTGATCTTGGAGCCTACAACATTACTGAAGTCATTTATAAGTTCTAGAAGCTTTGTTGTAGATTTTTCAGGGCTTTCTATGTATAAGATCATGTTGTCTGCAAATAATGAAATTTTCATTTCTTCCTTTCCAATCTGGATGCCTTTTATGTCCTGTTCTGGCCTCAGTGCTTGGGCAAGTACTTCTAAGACAATGTTAAAGAGGAGTGGTGTTAGAGGGCATCCTTGTCTTGTTCCCAATCTCAGAGGGAAGGTTTTTAGGATTTCACCATTGAAAATGATGTTGCCATTCAGTTTTTCATATATACCCTTTATCATATTCAGAAAGTTTCCTTCTATTCCTAACTTTTGTAGTATTTTTATCATGAATGTGTGCTGTATTTTGTCGAATGATTTTTCTACATCCATAGAGATGATCATGTGATTTTTTTCTTTCAATCTGTTTATTTGGTGTATTATATTGAATGATTTGTTTATATGTAACCATCCTTGCATACCCAGGATGAAACCCACTTGGTCTTGGTGTATAATCCTTTTGAAATGTTGTTGAATGTGATTTGCAAGTATTTTGTTGAGGATTTTAGGATGTAGGTTCATTAGAGAAATTGGTCTGTGATTTTCCTTTCTTGTGATATCTTTGTTTGGTTTTGGTATTAGGGTAAGTTTAGCATCGTAGAATGAGATAGGCAATATTCCTTCTACTTCTATTGTTTGGAAGACCTTAAGCAGAATTGGTGTTAGCTCTTTCTGGAATGTTTGGTAGAATTCAGCTGTGAAGCCATCCGGTCCAGGGCTCATCTTAGCTGGGAGGTTTTTGATGACTGAGTCTATTTCTTTACTTGTAATTGGACTGTTGAGTTCATCAATTACTTCTTTCATCAATGTAGGCTGTTTGTGAGTTTCTAGAAACTTGTCCATTTCCTCTAAATTATCATTCTGGTTGGCATATAATTTTTCAAAGTATCCTCTTATGATACTCTTTATTTCTGTGGGATCAGTAGTGATATCCCCTTGCTCATTCCTTATTTTGTGTATTTGAATCTTTTCTCTCTTTTTCTTTGTTAGTCTGGCTAAGGGTTTGTCAATTTTATTGATATTCTCAAAGAACCAGCTTTTGGTTTTGTTTATTGTTTCTAGTGCTTTATTATTCTCTATTTCATTTATTTCTGCTTGAATCTTTGTTATTTCCTTCTTTCTACTTCCTTTTGGTTTAGTTTGTTGTTGTTTTTCCAATTCCTCCAAGTGTGCAGTTAGGTCTTCCATTTTAGCTCTTTCTTCTTTTTTAATATATGAATTTATGGCTATGAACTTCCCTATCAGGACTGCTTTCGTGGCATCCCATAGGTTTTGGTATGTTGTGTTGTCATTTTCATTAGTTTCAAACTAGTTGCTGATTTCATTTGTGATTTCCTCTTTTACCCATTGTTTGTCTAAGAGTGTGTTGTTTAACTTCCATATCCTTGTACCTAACCTGTTTCTCTGGCCCTTAGTGATTTCCAATTTCATTCCGTTGTGGTCAGAAAAGTTACTTTGTATAATCTCAATCTTTCTGTATTCATTAAGAGTTGTTCTGTGGCCTAGCATGTGGTCTATCTTGGAGTATGATCCATGTGCACTTGAGAAGAATGTAAATCCTGCTGTATTTGGGTGGAGTGTTCTGTATATGTTTATTAAGTCCAGGTCCTCTAATATATTGTTGAGAGCCTTTGTTTCTTTAGTGATTCTCTGTCTAGATATTCTGTCTAATGATGATAATGGTGTATTGAAGTCCCCTGCTATATTTGTAGAGGCATTTATTTCTCCACTTAGTTTTTCCAGGGTTTGCTTCATGTATCTTGAGGCACACCGAATGGTGCATAAATGTTTATGATTGTTCTCTCTTCTTGAGAGATTACCCCTTTTACTAATATATAGTGTCCATCTTTGTCTCTTATGATTGTTTTGCATTTAAAGTCTATTTTGTCTGATATTAGAATAGCTACTCCTGCCCTCTTTGTCTATTGTTAACTTTTAAAATGATTTTGTAGACATTCACTTTAAGCCTCCTTGAATCCCTGGGTTGAAGGTGGGTTTCTTGTAGACAGCATTTAGTTGAATCATATTTCCTTATCCATTCTGCCAATGTGTGTCTCTTGATAGGTGAATTTAGTCCTTTAACATTTAGTGTTATTACTCGTAATGAATTCCTTTCTTCAGCCATTTTTCTTTGGATAAATGTATGTCCTATGTTGTTTTGTTTTTATTTTTTGTCTTGTTAGTTGCTTTTAAACTCTTCTCCTTCTCTCTCTCCCTTGTTTTTTTCTTTCATCTTGTAGAACTTCCTTTAGTGTTTCTTGAAGTGCAAGTTTCTTATTGACATACTCTTTTAATTTCTGTTTATTGTGAATATTTTAAACTCTCCATCATTTTTGAATGCCAGTTTTCCTGGGTAGAGATTTCATGGCTGGAAATTTTTTTCTTTTAGTATTTTGACTATGTCATACCACTGTTTTCTTGTCTCCATGGTTTCAGCTGAGAAATCAGCACTTAATCTTATTGTGCTTCCCTTGTATGTGCTGGTTCTCTTTTCTCTTGCCGCCTTGAGTAATTTCTCTTTTGTCTTGAGCATTAGATATTTTGACAAGTATATGTCTTGGAGTTGGCCTTTTGGGATTTATACTGTTTGGGGTGTGCTTTGCTTCTTGGATCTGCACATCCATCTCTCTCAATAGGGTTGGGAAGTTTTCAGCCATTATTTCCATCAACACTTTTTCTGTTCCCTTTCCCTTTTCTTCTCTTTATGGGATGCCCATAATGCGTATGTTAGAGTGTTTTGTGTTGTCAGTTAATTCCCCGAGTCCCTGCTGGATTTTTCCATCTTTTTGTCTATTTTTCTACTATCTGTTTGATTTCAGATGTATTGTCTTTTACATCACTAATTCTTTCTTCTGCCTGTTCAAATCTGCTGCTTTGTGAATCCAGCATCTTTTTGATTTCTTGGATTGTGCCATTGGTCACCATCATATCCATTATCTTTTTGGGAGTGTTTGCAATTTCTTCAGTATGTTCTCCATGTGTCTTCTTTATATTCTTAATCTCTTCCTTCACTTCTTTAAGTTGGTCCATGATATTTGTTTGGAAACCTTCGTTTTGTTGTTCAATGATCTGCTTCAGTTCCTGGTTTTAAATTTGCTCATAGGATTCGTCCATTTTTTCCTGTTTCTCAGTGTGGTTTGTAATTTTTTGTTGCCCTCTAGTCATCATTTTATCTTGATGGATTTTATCAGTTGATTAGCTTCTCTCTCTGCTCTAAAGTTTTATTTAGTTGATGGTTCTGTGTGTGTGTAAAGTTTTCTCTTTGATACTTTTTCATCTTATTTCATTTCCTTGCTTCTTTCTATGTTCCCTTGAAGGCAAAAGATTAGGTGTGGAGGAATCAAAAGATGTGAGAAAGGAAGAAGGATAATAGTAATATTGATAAAAGTTAGAAGGGGCACCAAATAAGACTTAATGAAGTGATTATTTAACTCAAGTAGGCAGTGTAGTGTAATAGGAAAGAAAATGGAATACCTAGAATCGACTGGGAAACCAAATAGAGGAATATATATATAATGATTTAGAAGGCTAGAATTATGAGGAGGGAGAGAAAGAGTTAAGAATGGACTAAAAGGAAAGAGTTAATATTAATAAAGAAAGAAAAAAAACAAAATACAAGGAATAGAAATTGACACCCTTGAGTTGTGGGCGTATGGAAAAAATGTGATATTTAATAGCCACAACAGAAAGCAGAGGGCAGAAAGATGAGGGAGGGATAATAGATAGTTTGGAATACAAAATCAATATATAGGGAGAATGGGAAATTACTGAAGAAGAAGCACAGCAAAGAAGAGAGAAGCTAGGAGAACCTAATTTTAAGAAAATGAAAGAAATAAGAAAAGGGAGAGGAAAGAGGAAAGAAAAGCAAGAGGCAACAAATAAACAGAGAAAAAGCAAGCAACCAAACTGGCAAGCAGTCAAACAAAGATAAGAGGGATCAATATTCCCTGGGGTCCCGTGGATCCTCTCAGCCTGCTTGTGTTTATCCAACAATTTCCCCACAGTGTTTTCATACGCAGGTCCTGAAGAAGCTTTTGGGTATTAAACTAAATTTAAAAGAATTTATTTTTCATTTCTGAAAGGGACCTTTTTATTTATTTATTTATTTATTTACTTATTTATTTATTTATTTTTTGGCATAATACATTACCAAAAATAAGTCCTTCTCTAGACCATCCCCATCATGGAGGAGGCCCACCTGGGCACTTCCCAATTTCTGCATTCCCCCGGGATGCAAAAGTCTGATGTTTGTCAGTGTAGAACGCTAAAAATGGCAGACTCCACCCTTCTGGATCAGAGCCCCTGCGTCATCGGGCTGCATGTAAATGAGGTTTTCTCTGCAGATTCGCCTCTTCCCTGAGCCTGGCACTTCTTCAAGCTGGCTTATCTGCTCCCCAAAGTTATGAGGGGGTCCAGGCAGCCAGATCGATGGCTATATTATCCCCTCTCTCCTTTCTGTCAGAACTCTCCCTCTCTTGGAAATTGAGAGAATTTGCATGAGTGACAATGAGCAAAAGTAATTCATGGGGCCGGGGCTAATCCTTGGGCTGTTAGGCTAATCAACTCCCTCAGAAGATTAACCCCTCCCCTCCTCCGGGTGCTGATTCACTGCAGCTGTTTTGTTTGTCTAAGTTGTGGTGGTCTTCAGGAAGCCAAATCCCCAGACAATAAAGCTCTCTTACCAGAGCTCCCCCCTCAGAAAACACCCCCTCTCACTGGGTCGGTCACCCAGTTACCAGATGGATGGGAGTCACGCTTCCAACCGGCTTTTTTTTTCCCCCCTGTAAGGGTGGGGGTCAGCCGACTGTGTTAACCACCACAGGCAGGCTTAAAACTCATGAATCTCTATGGTTCAGTCCACACCGTCAATCTGTCCAGATAGATGTCCCAAGCTTCTTTCTCCACACACCCACAGCACAGACCCCCGTGCTGCACCCTGTCCACTATCTGCCGTGATCTGGGAGCTGTCCGCAGTTGCCCTCCTAAGCCAACGCCATCTTGCCATGATCTCTTAAATTTAATTCATCTATTGTTATTAAAATATCACTGGATATATAGTCATTTTCCTTCTGAGATTTAATAGTAAACATCCAATTCCTTATCTTTTATTTCTCTGTTCCCACATATTAGCAGGAGAAATGGTAAGGCATTATAAAATTATTTAGGTTTTGAGACACCTATAATGCAGTCCTCTTTGATGGTTGATAGATTATTTTATAACAGTCAGGAAACTACACACTTACAATAGGAAAATAATTCATTCTCTAATGACTACATGAAAACTAGCCATCACCTTGTAGGAGTTTTAGTGTGTCCTAGGTTTTAGGCATATAGTAGAAGACAGGACATTAGCTTGCTGGGATCATTAAGGCATGAGTGACAATGAGCAAAAGTAATTCATAAATTGAATACCTTTTACAAACAGTAATCTCCCTGAAATTAAAATAAGAAATGAAATTTATGTTTATACATAGCTTGGGCTATAAATCATAACAGAGATTAAAAGTTTTATGGTTTTGATGTTACTTTTGTTTTCACATCCCATTTTAAAATCATGGATTTGACAACAGTCAAGCAAAAATTACTTGTGTTTTCCAGCAGTGTTTACTCTAGACATTGTAAAGAAGTGCAAGAGTAGAGCAGGCACTGCTGATTAGGTCACAAAAATCACTTTTGGATGAGAATCATTTTTCCTTTATAGAAGAAACTGTAATTTTATTTTCTTCTGTTTCTTTTATGTTTGGAAACAAGGTCTAAACAAAATCTTAAAGTCTCATATGCTGATGGATTATTAAAATATTTAGTTTGTATCAAGTCTCTTATGATCTAACAGGGACAAAAAATGAAAATCCTAGTGAGGGACTGTGCATGCTTTCTTTCTTTCCTCTCTTCTATGAACAAATATTTAAAGCAAAAATAAAGCCCCATAAAAACTACAACATTGACTTTTTTTTTAATCTTAAAGCTTAGCAGGTGTCAAATGTTTTATGTATATCACTAGTCTGCATATATTTATTAGTTCAATTCAAATCATGATCTCACAGGTTACTTATGGTTTTCTAGATTGTGTGTTTAGACAAAGTTCACTGTCTTGTTCATGTACATACACAAGCAGAAAGCAGATGAGTCCCCTTTGAACTCCATTAAACTCATATTACTGTGGTTTATAAAGGATGGCAATCACAGCCTCCAACATTTTCAAACCACAACTAGAAACTTGTGCACACACATGCACATATCAAACACATACACACAGAGAACACACAGAATTAACACTGTTCTTATCAACAATTCATAAATCAGAAATCCTACTTTCTACATTAAATTCTAAAAGCAAAGTGTCTTGAATTTAATTTTTTAAAACTTAAGACTTCAATATTAAATCTACATCATTTTCCATGAAAAAGTAGAAAAGTTGATTCAAGGAAAATGAAATGGAAAAACTTGTTTTAGTTTGACACAGGGCTACCAATGCAAAGTACCAGAAATAGGTTGGCTTTTATAATGGGAAACTAATTATGGTAAATACATAGACTTCTGAGGTTTTGAAAATATCCAAATCAAGGCATCATTAGAGATGTTTTTTCACCAAACTCAGTTACAGGTGATCCTGACATCCTGCCATGTGGTGAATGAAACCTGATGGCAGCTTATGTCCCTACCTCAAAGCTTACCATCTCCTGGAGCTAGCTGTGGGTGACCAGGTATATGGCTTGTGTCTTCAGCTCTGTGGGCCCAGCCTCTTGGGGGTTTTGTGCTTCAGCTTCAGCTGCTAGAAATCCTCAAGTCCTCTCTCACATGGCAGGTTCAAAATGTTGGCTTCCTTTATTTGTGTATCTCCTTTCCATGTCTCTGTTTATATAAGGCCCAACATGAGAGTAGAAACTAAACATGGGGCACACATCACTGATGTAATACAATCAAATGGAACTAATCAAATGATATAATCAAGGTCCCTTAACCAAATATAATGCAATCAAAAGGATCTCACACACATAGGAATGGAGTAGTTAAAAAAAGAAAACACAATGTTTTTGGATTCACCAAATTCAAACTGTCACACTTGGGAAATCACTATCTTACCAAATAGGTTTATCAAAAAGCATTTGTACAGAAAATATGCCAATGGAAGTGAAAAACCTACATTCACAGGTTTGCTCACAACACCATTTTTTTTTCTAATGAATAACTATTGGAAATAAGGCAATATCCAGGACTAGAAGTCTCTCTGACAGGTGGATTTTCACATAGTCCCATGGAGGAAACTGGTTTCTTAAGTCCATGGATTCACTAAGACAACAGCTCCAGAGGGTAAGCCTCCGTTCTTCTCCAGTGGGAAGGAGATATGGCCTCCTGACCATTCTATACTCAGATTTCCAGGTAATCCTCCCAATTTTACCCCACCTTTTCCACCACAGGGGACCTGATGTGTCTCCAGTTTAGAACCTTGCAGGGATCAGCAGCACAAATCAGCATGCTTCTGCTTCTGCCACTGCTGCCTCAGGTTTGGGCTTTCTATGGTTTGCTAAAAAGTTACTAGTCATATATTCAAATTCCTGCTTTCAAAATGTTGCTATTTTCTCCTTGTCTCTTCTATTTATCCTCGTGGTTCAATCTTTTAAATTAATCATTTTATTATCATTTCTTCCTGGCACTATATTCATTCATTCTGTTTAATGAGAACCTACTATATTCCAGGCACTATCCTAGACACTTAAAGATACAGCAGTGAATGAGACAAAAATGCATACCCTCATGGAATTTGGATTATGGTAAACAGTAAAGGAGTAAATGGTTATGCTTCTCTGCTCCTAGCATTTAGACAGTACATGAGATAATTTGGGGCAATGAATTGTGAGCAAAAGTGCCAATTCTGGGCTGAAGTATTTGCTGGTGTAAGACTAAAGCTCTCTACCTCATCTTTGGAAGCACATAAAGAGAGGAAAACAAGACAGAAGCAGCTGGAATGTTGAACCCCCACATGGAGATCTCAGCTGCTCTGCAGAGATCCCCAGAACTGTTATAGACATTGTGGGAATAAGAAATAAAATATTGTTTTGTTATACTGGAAAAAAACCCAGAGATCCAGTCTCTACTTTCTACATGGAGATGAAGAAAAAAGTAGACACTGGAATTTTATACGAGTTATTATTATTATTTTTTTAGTTTATAGGAAATTCTCTGTGCAACCTGTTTTATGGGAGAGACTTGTTGCCCCTTCCCCTCCTCCATTTTCATGCACACCTGTTGGGGACAGGGTGGGAGAGGGAATATCCAGGCAGGAAAAGAAGTGAGACCTAAAATCTCTATAAACATCAGGGCCAGGAGGGGAGGAATTTGGTTTATGACAACCACTTACTCTGTTTTTGGACTCCTGCAGACACCCACTCTTAAAAATAAGTACCTACCTGGGGAATCCAAATAAGTTCCCCAAACAATCGCATAAGATGCCTTTCAATTAGCTCCCCTCCAGCTTCACTGTCAATGGCCTCCCTTGTAGCACACCTAAGCCATCTTGCTGTTCACTGTGAAGCTTCCCCTTATTCCTGCCTACATTGGGGTCTCTACCAAAAATAAGGGATGGCTGCTGACACCTTGCTATAGCCAGCTTTGAATAAGCAGCCTGTAGTCTTATTTGAATTCATTTTATTTCTCCAGAATCAACTCCACACTCCTAGAAACAGAGGAAAAGTTGGAGAAAGGCAGGAGCAGGAGCATGAGCAGTGCCCCAGGCTAAACCACCAGTCCAGTCTCTGCAGCCTTGTAGGTGTGTGCAATGCCACCTGGCAGTGAGGGTCTTCAGGTCCCTTCTATGGTCTCCCAGGCAGTTCCATTCACCTTTGGAAGCTGAAGCCACTTGGATATTTAGGAGGCAATGCTTTTGAAGGCCTTGTAGGTGTGGATATCCTCTGCAAGTGAACCCTATGAGACCTCACCACAGCAGCTGCACACCTTTATCCTCCACTGCCTGAAGTCCTCCAACCCAGCATGCCCTTCATGCCCAGCAGCATGCAACTGTTTTTCAGTTCCTGCTTACAACTGTTTGTGTCCAGCACCTGCTCATCACCCTCATCATCTTTTCAGGCTCCATGTAGCTCATTTTCTTTTTCCTCCTTGGAAAGTTTAGTGAGAGCAGCTGTGATGGATTGTCTTTGCCATCCTTGAAGGAGACCAAGGTTGGTCTTCTGCAACATTTGGGACTTCCGGGTTTGGTTTGTGCTGGTGTTGAGTCGTTGTTCCTTGAGGAAATGTGTGTGTCCTTCCTCATTCCATTTAACATGGTTTTCTTTTGCTTGTGCTTTTGATATCACATCCATTACTCAATATAAGACCATTAAGGTTTATTCCTACATTTTCCTCTAAGTTTTATGGATGTAGGTCATATATTTAGGTCAGTGATTCATTATGAGTTAACTTTTGTTTGTGGTATAAAGTAGGAATCCATCTTCATTTTTATAATTGGAAATGCAGTTCTCCAATAACAATTTCTTAAAGAAGCTGTTCTCCCTTTGGGTGGACTTGATACCCTTTTCAAATATCCATTATGCCATAGTGTATGAGTTTATTTCTAAATTATCAATTCCATTCCCTTGGTCTATATATCTGCTTTTAGGGCAATATAACACTGTTTGGATTACTTTAGATTTGTAGTAAGTATTGAAATATGGAATTGTTAGTCCTCCAACTTGATTCTTCTTTTGTAAAATTGTCTTGACTAAACAGAAGCACTTGCAATTTCAAATCAATTTGAAGATCTGCATTTCTAATTCTAAAATTAGAATTGGAGTTTTGATAGAGACTATATTGAACCCATACATTGCTTTGGGTAGTACAGATATCATATAGTATGAAATTTCCTACCCATGAACACAGCTCGTCCCTACACTTATTTAGGTCTTTAATGTTATATGAGAATATTTTCTAGTATCTAGAATGTAAATCTTTAATTTCCTTGGTAAAATTTATTCTCAAGATTTTATTCTTCCAAATGATATCGTATATGGAATTGCTTTACTAATTTCTTTTTGGACTATTTTTTGCAGGGTTATAGATATACATCTGATTTCTGATTTTACTGCCATCTCCCAGACACACTCACTAGCACCAGGAATCAAAGACAGCTCACAGCACAGCTCATAGCAGCCCATCAGTTTCCCTGGAATGTGCCCCACAGAGGCAAAATGGAAGGCTGTGAAACTGCAAGCCCTGCATCATGACCACATGGCCTCACCTCCCCACAACATCAGCAGCAGGGATAGAATCACAAAAAGAACCATTTCCCCTTAGGCTGAGTTCAAACAGGGTTCTGTCCACCTATGGCAGCTCCCACAGCTAGGAGATGAGGAAAATTTTCCCTGCAGTGGGTCCCCAGCCTCTTTTCTCTAGCAACAAGTGTGGCCATCAGGGACCAACAGGAACTTCTTCAATGTTAAATGCAGATATATGTGTGTCAAGGTTTCCAGAAGGAACCTTAATGAACCTTCAAGCAAATACCTATGGGAGACAATCCACAGGAAGCCAAGGCAATCTCACTACACTTACCATGGCGGATGAAGACCAAGAACTCCATTGAACCCACAGAGATGATACAGGAGGTTTGCAGGTACTAAACACAAACAGTCATGACTGGGACCTGAAAAACCAGCCAATATATGATGCTGAGACATGGGAACAATGGGCTGGAGGACCATGCATAGGGCAGAATGGAGGTGTGCAGATGCCATGTTCAGGTCTCAGTGGGGTTCCACTGAGGAGGACTCAAGCACCTTCATGGCCTGCAAAACCATTACCACTAAACTAACAAAAGATCTTCTGCTTTAACAGGCTTCCAGAAGACATGTGGGAGTCATGATAGCCACTGGCCCTCATCAGCAGTAGAGGAGAAGGACAGGAGAGAGGAGCAGTGACCCAAGGGAACCAGTGCAGTCTCTCAAATTCTATCCAGGTGGTATACAGAGAGGCTGCCTGGCAGTGAGGGTCTGCAGGCACCTTCTGAGGTTGACCAGTCTGCTCCTGGGAGCTGCTTAAAGCTGAAGCAATTTTGTTAGTTTGGCATCAATGCTTAAAAGACCCTGGAATTCCAAGAGAGCCTTTTTACTTGCACCCCATGAAGACCCCACCATGAAAATCTCCACAACTCCATACTGCATGGAAAAAAGTCCTCCTGGTCTGGTGTGCTGCACATGCACAGCAGACCATAACATTCCATCAGGTCAAAGCCAAGTGCATTGAGCACCTTGCAGATCTCCTGCATCATCTTTTGGGGCTCCAGGGAGCTCATGATATTCATCCCCCATATAAAGTTCTGTGAGCATTGCTGGGTCTCCTGAGGGCTTCCTTGTTATTTCCTCTCCCATTTGGTCTTCCTGCTGGCACACGCCAAGCATATATTACTTCAAATAAGCTTTATTAAATGCCTCATAATATCC
Organism: Cabassous unicinctus; assembly: GCA_029593785.1. Classification (NCBI taxonomy): domain Eukaryota; kingdom Metazoa; phylum Chordata; class Mammalia; order Cingulata; family Chlamyphoridae; genus Cabassous; species Cabassous unicinctus. The sequence continues at coordinate 15,669 of JAQZBX010027214.1, forward strand.
CTTGCTGGTCCTGTCTCTTGCCAGAAGGGAAGGCTGGCCTCTTCTGACAAGGCAAATTCTGCTGGTTCACCCCTAACTTGGTGTTGCCCCCTATGGATGGAGTTTCCCTTGGCAACAGCTAGGGGCAGTTGTTTTCTTCAGGTTCTCCATCTCCACTGTAGTTGATGTGGGCAGAGTGGGAGGCCACAGGGCCAAGGTGGGGACCTTCCCAGTGATTCTACAAGGGGAGCAGCCCAGAAGCCTGGCTGGGCTGCACCAAGGCCATCAGGGCTCCTGGTGCATTTGGGTCACAGCCAGGGACTCAGTAGATGAAGTAGAATTCTTAGATACCCCCGACTCTGGTTTGCTTTGGCTTTCTCTGCCCTTCTGAATGAAGGCCTGGCTAAGGCTGCTCCTTTCCAGGAGAGGAATATTGCAGGGTTCACCAGTGCTGGTGGAGAGGTTGGGTCTGGAAGAGACAGGTGGGTTTCTCCCCTTCCTGGCCTGGTAGAGGGCAGACAGCTATGGTGGCCATGCTCCAGGCCTTCTTCCCTGAACTCCAGTGCTTCTCAGGGATCTTGAACTCCCTGCATTCCTTAGTGTTTTTGGATAAGGAATCAGAGGAGAGAATTGCAGGTTCACTGTATCTTTGTGGCATGGGCTTGGCAGGTATTCTATGCTCTTTCATGTGGTGTGGGGAAGGAGTGCAGCTGTGTTTCTTATCAGGCAAGGGCTGGGGCTGCAGGGTAATGTTGGAGCCCTCTTGCTACTGTCTGTTGAAGCACAACAGAGAACTTTGCCATGACTTCATTATGCTTTTCATGAGTCATTGAATCCTTTTCCTGTTCTAGGCTGTATCCTATGGATATCATTGATGCTGTCCAGTGGGGGTCCTTGGAATCCAGTAGGGTCTCCATATAAGGCTTCAATTCTTCTTATTCATAGCCTGCATTTATATATGGATCACTCATTATATGCTGTAATATTGTTCTCTTACAAGGATCTATGGTAAGTCATTTTTTATAAGATTGACACAGTCCAAAAACAGTTACACTGGAACATAGACTCCCCACTGAGTACCTGCCTCCACAGGTCATGAAAGCTCATTGAATTTAAAGGTAGATCCCGGGAAGCGGGTGTGGCTCAGTGGATAGAGCCCCCGTTTACCATATGGGAGGCCCTGGTTCTCGTCCCGAGGCCTCCTTGTGAGGGCACGTCGGCCTGAGCGGTGCGGTGGGCTGATGCAGCAACCTCACGGCAGGAAGCGGGTGTGGCGCAGTGGATAGAGCACCCGTTTACCATATGAGAGGCCCCGGGTTCGCTTCCCGGCACCTCCTTGTGAGGGCAGGCCGGCTCACGTAGCGCCGTGGGCTGAAGCGGCAAGACCTCACAGCAAGGGGGAGATAAGCAGACACAGAGAAGACACTCAGCGAATGGACACAGCAGCACAAGCAGCAAGGGGGGGATAAATAAAATAAATAAATCTTTAAAAAAACGGTAGATCCCCACTCACCATGGTATAGAGAATCACTCCCAGGCTTCAAGCTTTGCTAGGAGGCCTCTCATACGTGTGTTCCTGAAAGATTTCTGAGGTGGAATAATGGACACTGTCACATGAGGTTCCCAGCTCTTGTCACTGGTAAAATTATTGCTTCTAACAAAATCTGCATGTTTGATATTCTCATCAGCATCCAAGCCAAAATTGTCAAGGCTGAAATTCCCATCAGCATCCAGCAGCAGGTTTCCGTCTTTAAGTCCCTGTGGGCAATACACTTTTGGTGGCAATACTGAAAAGCAGATACTGCCTGACAGAATTTGGCTCAGGTTTCCTATTCTTCCATAAAGCCTTGAGCCACCAGATATTCAAAGAGTTCTCCTCCACTACCACACTCCATCATGAGATAGTATTTTGTCATTCTTTATGACTTCAAATAATTTGATTACATTTGGATGTTTCAAGACCTTCAGTATGCTCTCCTCTCAGGAGAGTATTTGGAGCCTGGCAGAGTTATGTTCTTTTTGGGGATGGTATTTATGACTATCTCATGGTCTGTGAGGATGTGCTGTGCTAATTTCACCATGGAAAAGCCACTCTTCCCAATAGTTCTGGGGAACCAGGAATTCCCAATGTGGGTCTCCTTCTCAGAACACATGGCTGAGAGAGCCTACAGCATGTTGGATTTCTGCTGGGCTGGAGACCTAGTGACCCTAGGTAGACTTTCAAATGGGAAAAACTGGGTGACAAGTTGGTCAAAATAACCAAAAACACAAACTTTTCCAAAGTCTCACTGAATAAATGATCTTATTTAGAAAAGCAAATTCTAGATAAAAAAAATGTGCCAAATCTAACAATTAAAGAAATAAAATTAAAAAATATACAGGAAGAATTGAGAAAAGAAAAGATTTTTTAAAAAAGGAAACAGGCAAAAGAAAGTAAAAGAATTTTTTTTAAATTACAAAAACCAAAGAATAAAAGAAAATCTGAGAAAAAGAATAAGGACAAAAAGAAAAAATAATAAAATAAATAAAGAATCCACAAGAATGAAATATAAACAGGCTAAGATTAATCCTAGTCTCTCAGGTCACCAAAAACAGCTTTCTGGGATAGCAGACCACAAACCTAAGACTGTGGGAATAATCTAGGGGTTTAGAGTTTCATAAAAATGGCTTCTTGTGAGGTCATCACAAGAAATGGACCAATCCATGCTCTGAATCAACCTCAGTCATTTCTCCTCACTTTTTGGTCTCAAAATCCCTCTACACTTCTAACAAAGTATTGAGGATCCCAAAGAGCTTTGTGTTTATGTGGGCTATAGCTATCTATATTTCCCTTATCTGAAATTAAAACCTAGAATGATGTTAATGGCTTCTACATTTCTGGCTTGAAAACCTGTAATAATATATGGCTTTGAAAGAGCTCATAATGTTTACATTTAAAATATCCAATTCCTTTTTTCTGTAACTCTGCATGTCTGGACTCAAAGTGATGCCTCAGCTTAAGTGATATCACAGTTCTATAAGAAAGTGTTCTGTTGCTTAAAGCATAATAATTTACATTATTAGCTTCTACAATGCTGAGGGAAAGATAGCTCTTATATTTTCATTTCTTATTTACAATTGTGCCCAGTTTCTTTTGAGTAGGTTTATACCTTTGAAAAAACCAGAGATCTCAATAATATTTCCCTTTTCCCATCTTTAAATTTAGATAGAGAAGCTATGCATTAAGAAAGCAAGCCTTCTACACTTTCTTCTTTAAGTCAGCAATCTACATACTCTGTGTCCCTCTTATTCAGCATGGCAGTAGTGTCTGGGAAATGGACATGACAATAATACCTCACAGGAGGAAACAGAGAAGTCCCTTCATGATTTTTCAAAACTTCTTTGAAATATACTATAGTTATGCCATTTAGTTTTTTAAGTCTTAAATATTTTGTATCCCTCAATTCCTCCATTACTCCCTACTTTCATATTGATTTGATTTTTTTAGTGAACCATTTTCAGTCATTTCTTTCTGTGTATATTTTTCAGATGTTTGTTTTGTGGTTATAGGGGGCTTAAGTTTAATATCCCAAATATATAACAATCAAGATTGATTTGATAACTTAATTTCAACTGTATATTAGTCAGGGTTCTATAGGGAAACATAACTGATAGGGGATATCTGTGAATATTATGAGATTTTCCAAAATTGTCTCATTCCACCGTGGGAATTCATAGGTCCAAATTCTGAAGGGCATACTGCAAGCCTGGTACTTCAATGAAGGTAATTGATCAACTTCAGGAGAAGTTGGCTTCTGAAGTAGAGATGGGAATTCACTGACTGCTGAAGTCACTTCTCCTTTTAAGGCCTTCAACTGATTGAATGAGATTTCTCTCATTGCTGAAGGCAATCTCCTCAGTTGATTGTAGTTGTAGTCAGCCAGAGATGTAATCAAATCACTGGTGATTTAAGTTCATAAAATGTCCTCACAGTAACAATTAGGCTACTGCTTGATTGACCAAAAACCTGGCCACATTACATGGCCAAGATGACACATGATCCTAATCATCACAAACTGGATATAAAATCCTGGCTGGCAATTATTTTCTTTCAGCATTTTAATTATATCATCCCATTCCCTATTGCCTTTTTGTCTCCCTGCTTTATAATGAGAATTCAGCACTTAGTCTCATTGGGTTTCCCTTGTATGTGACATGTTGCTTTTGTTTTGCAGCTTTCAGAATTCTCTCTTGGTCTTTAGCATTCATCAGTCTCATTATAATGTATGTGGTCATGGCTCTTTCAATTTCATCCTGTTTGCGGCTCTTGAATGTTAATATTCATGTCTGTTAAATTTGAGAAGTTTTATGTTACTATTTCTTTGAATATTCACTATGCCCCTTTCTTGCTTCTCCTCCTGTTACTTCATTATGTGTATTGGCCTGATTTATGGTTTCTCTCAGCTATCTTAGGTATTGTTCACTTTTCTGCATTCTTTCTTTCTGCTCCACTATTGGAGTCATTTCAATTGTCTTTTCTTAAAGTTCCCTGATTCTTTATTCTGCCAGCTCTGATCTGCTGTTGAAACCCTCCTAAAGGATGTTTTGTTTCATTTATTATGGTCTTCAACTCCCTTTATTGAGATCTCATTTTGCTTATTTATTGTTTTCCTGATATATTTTAGTTCTTTCTCCATGTTTTCCATTATCTCCTTGATAATGTTGAAGATCATTTTTAAAAAATCTTTTTGTGTTATACTCAAAGTCTGTTCTTCTTTGTTGATGTTTCTGGACTTTTTTCTTTTTCCTTTGAATGTGCCATCATTTCCTGTTTCTTTGTCTTGTGATCTTTTGTTGAACATTGTACATTTTAAAGAGTTAACTCTGGAATTAAGTCCCTGAGCTGTATGTTCCTAAAGTTTGTATCCATCTAGTGATATGACAGATATTTCTTTGAGTGCTAAGATCTAACAACAAAAAATCAATGCAAAACTGTCCTTTTACACTCCTTGCAAATTGACTTGCATTGGTAGCTGCTCTCCTTCAGAGTCTTACCTTCCCATCAAAAAGATAATGCAGAGACAAAAGTGAAGTGGAAAACCAAGAGGGCAGCAGAATAAGAGCTCCAAAATTCAACTCATCCTAGAGGGCACTTAGTAATCACCCAGAGTTATCTAAAACCTGCTTGGGGGCTCCAGGAGACCAGAAGAGTATACTGAAACATCCTTTAATCTATGTAAGGAGGCGACTGTCCATATGCAGAAAAGATTTGTGAGTAGAGCCCTCTATGCCATGGAGGCCACTGCCTGTGGTGTTAGCTGCCTTGGAAACTCCATTTCCCAAAAACAGAAGAGGAAGGCACAGTGTGGCACTGACTTCAGGTACAGATTAGTAAATTCAGCAGGCTAAATTATAATCCTAAGAAAAACTTAACTTTGAACCTATCCAAGTTAGAAAGAGGACAAAGGCTGCCATTTTAACTCTGGCCCTGGCATGAGGAAAAGTGGGGCTGATTGGAAATCACGGTGCTGGTAAGGACCAGCTTCTTTCTACCCAGATCAGATTGCAGCTCTAGCTTAAACCACAGCCACAACTCCAGGAGGGAGGAAGCTGGGGGAACTGCACCACCTGTCTGGGAACCTGCAAGCCATGCCACAGAGACAAGTGTCCATCCTACTCTAGCAGTGCAAGCCACCTCAGGAGCTATTCCATGGCTGGAATTAGAAGCTCCACTTCCCATAAATGGAGGAGGAAGAGATGGTTGTCCATTGACATCAACTACTGATTGGTGGACTCAGCTGGCTAAAGTATAAACCTGGGAACAGAGAGGGTTTGAACCTGTCCAGGTTGGAAAGAGCCTAATAGGTACCATTTTTACTGCCTCCAGCATGAGGGGAAGCCAGACTGACTGAAAATGACATTGACATTAAGGACTGGCTTCTTTACACCAAGACTGGACTGCAGCCCTAGCCTAGGCTCCAGGCCCACCTACAGCAGGGAGGAACTGTGGGACATAAACCAGTCTCTCCAGGCAACTGCATGTATTTTCAGCTGGCACAGACTGAATAGTCAGACCCCTGGGGCTGTATCTGTGCACCCCAATAGGACAGGAGAGGAGCTGGATTTCCTCAGGCCCTCTGGGCAACTGCATACATTTTCAGCCTACACAAACTGGCTTGTTGAGTGCCTTTGAGTCTATCTCCACCTATGAGCCCCATAGTATAGTACAGGGTGGAATACCCTTGGCTTCTCAGGGCAACTTCAGGCACTGCTGGCCAGCAAAAACTCAACCATTGGGCACCTGTGGCTCCACCCCCACCCCAAAAAGACAAGAGAGGGACTGTGTTTGTCAAGCCTTTCTGTGTAACTGCTGGTGATTTTGGCCCACACAGCCTGGACTGGTGGGTACTTTTGGATCCATTCCCACCACTAATAAGAAATGAGGGAGCTGGTGTTTCTACAGCCTTTCCAGGCAATGGCAGGCATTTTAAGTCTGCACAGACTGGACTGTTGGATGCCTATGGATCCACACATACCACTAATAGAATAGGAGGGGTCTCACTTCTCCACAGCCTCTCCAGGCAATGGTGGATACTTTTGGCCTAAAGGGACTGAACTGTTGGGTGCCTGTGGATCCAACCACAAGGTCTAATAGGATAAGAGGGGGGCTGGTGTTTCCTCAGCCTCTCTGGGCAATGGTGGGCTTGTTCATCCTACAGGGACTGAACTGTGGGATCAGTGTTTTCATTCCCAACCCTGAAAGGGCAGAAGGGACAGTACTCCCTCAGCCTCTCAGGGCAACTGCAGTTGTATTTTTCCCACATGGATTACATTGTTGAACACTCCAGAAGACCCATCTACACCCTTTGGAGAGCTGGTAGTACTTCAGTTTACCTGGGCAACTGTGGTCATTTTGGACCCACATGACATAGATTTCTGCCCACAACTGCAGCTCCATCCATACCCAGGTAGAGGAGGAAGGGGTGTTAAGCTTCATCAGTATCTCTGGGCAACTACAGACAATCTTGCTGTGCACAACTTAGATTATTACACATGGCTGCATCTCTATCCCTACCCCTGGCAAAGGAGAAAGGTTGGAGAAGCTTCATCCATTCCTGGGGCACTGTGGGCAGGTTCAGCCTCCATAGCTTAGAGCACCACCTGCATCCTCAGCTCTGACTATATAATCAGCAAGGGAGAAAAGGCAAGAAAGCCCTAAACTAAGGGGAGAAACTGCACCCAGAATAAGTACATCTTACAGTAAGCCAGATGCAAAGACATGAAAAAAATTATACTGAATACCAAGAAACAGGAAGATATGGCCCAGTTAAAGGAAAAAGAGAAGGCTGCAGATGATAAGGGAGTTTAGACAACTGATCATAGATGTTCAAACGAATCTCCTCAAAAATTCAGTGCAATGGCTAAAGAGATTAAGGATATTAAGAAGACACTGGCTGTGATGGTTAGGCTAATGTGTCAATTGGCCAGGTAATTGTGCCCAGGTGTTTGGTCCAGCAAGCACTGGGCTAATTGTAATACAAGAACATTAATGGACTTCAATCACCAGTGAGTTTGCTGCATGGATGGCTGCTTAAATCTGCATCAATCAGGGAGATTGCAGCAGCAATGGATGATGCTTTGATTAAATCAGTTCAATGTCTTAAAAGGGGAAGTCATTTCAACACTCAGAGAGAATTTCCCAACTCCTCTTTGGACAGCCAACTTCTCCCAGAAACTCATCAAGAACCTTACATTGGGCTTTCATTAGAGCCTCTGATTTGCAGCCTGCCTGCAGAACCTGGACTTGTGCATCCCCATGGTTGCATGAGAGACTCTTATAAAATTTCATATTATTGACAGATATCTCCTGTTGATTCTGTTTCCCGAGAGAACCCTAATACACTGGGTGAGCACAAATAATTTGAAAGTATACATTGAAAAATATCAGATCTTATGGAATGAAAACTGCAATAAATGAAACTAAAAATAAACTGGAGACATATAATAGCATATTTGAGCAGACAGAAGAAAGGATCAGTGAATTTGAAGACACAGCCTCTGAAAGCAAATATACAAAAGAACAGATGAAGAAAAGAATGGAGAAAAGTGAACAGGGTCTCAGGAAACTAAATGAGAGCAAGAAACATGCAAATATACATGTCATGGGTGTCCCAGAAGTAGAAGAGAAAGGAATAAGGCAGAAGGAATATTTGAAGAAATTATGGTGGAAAACGTTCCAACCCTATTGAAAGACGTAGATATCTATTTCCAAGAAGCACATTGTACTCCCATCCAAATAATTAATAATACCAAATATACAAACTCTGAGACACACACTAATCAAAATGTCAAATGTCAAAGACAATGAGAGAATTCTGAGAGCAGTAAAAGAAAAGCAATGCATAACATATAATGGATACCCAATAAGATTAAGTGCTGATTTTTTAAAAATCAGAAACCATGAAAACAAGAAGGCAGTGGTATGATATATTTAAGATACTGCAAGAGAAAAACTACCAGCCAAGAATTTTGTATCTGGCAAGATTCTCTTTAAAAAATGAGGGCAAGTTTAGAATATCCACAGGCAAACAGAAACTGAGAGTTTATAACAAAAAGATTGGCTTTGCAGGAAATACTAAAGGGAATGTCAAAAACTGAAAAGAAAAGATGAGAGAGAGAGGATTAAAAGGGAGTCTAGAATTGGTGATTGTATCAGTAACAGTAACTAAAAGTGTCAAAAGAGTCATCAAAATGAAATGACAGATAAAACCCAAAGGACAAAAAGGATGAAATAGGAAGTGCTTTTACAGTAATAACATTGAATGTTAATGCATTTAACTCCCCAATCAAAGACACAGCCTGGTGGAATGGATAAGAAAATATGAGCCATCTATATGCTTTCTGCAAAAGACTCACCTTAGACTCAAGAATACCAATAGATTGAAAGTGAAAGGTTGGAAAAAGATATTTCATACATGCAGTAAACAAAAAAAAAATGTTGGCATAACTATACTTATATCAGACAAAATAGAATTTAAAAAGAAAATTGTTATTAGAGACAAAGAAGGACATTACATATTAATAAAAGGGATAATTCACCAGGAAGAAATAACAATCATAAATACATATGCACAAAACAAGATGCCCCAAGATACATAAGGCAAACACTGGCAAACTTAAGGGAGAAACAGATGTCTCTACAATAATATTTGGGGACTTCAGCACACCACTCTCACCTTTGCATAGAACATCTGGGCAGAGGATTAATTAAGAAACAGAGAGCTTGAATATGACAAGTGGACTAAAACTAATAGATATATACAGAACATTGCACCCCAAAACAGCAGGATATGCATCCTGTTCAAGTGCTTATGGATCTTTCTCCAGGATGGATCATATGTTGGGTCACAAAGTACATATCAATAAACCCAACAAGATAAAAATTATACAAAGTTCTTTCTCTGATAAAAGTGGAATAAAGTTGGAAATCAACAAGAGACAAAAAGCAAAATTCACACATATTTGGAGATTAAACAACAAACTATTAATCAGTGGGTCAAAGAAGAAATTTCAAGAAAAATCAATAACTATCTGGAGGCAAATGACAATGAGAACACAACATATTATAACCTGGGATGCAGCGGAGGCAGTGTTCACAGTGAAATTTATAGCCCTCAATGATTACATTAAAAAAGAAGAAAGTGCTAAATTCCATGACCTAACTACACAGATAGAGGAAGTAGGGGAAAAAAACAACAAACTAATCCCAAAGCATGTAGAAGGAATGAAATAAGAAAGATCAGAGCCGAAATAAAGGAAATTGAGAAGAAAAAAACAATAGATTTAACAAACCAAAAGTTGTTTCTTCAAGAAGATTAACAAAATCAACAAACTTTTAGCTCCACTGGCTAAGAGAAAAGATGCAAATATATGAAATAAAAGATGAAAATGGGAACATTACTACTGATCCCACAGAAATAGGAGAGATCATAAGAGGATACTGTGAACAACTTTATGTCAAAAATCTAGACAATGTAAATGAAATGGAAAAATTCCTAGGAATGTAAAAACAATTTACATGGGCCCTAGATGAAATAGAAGCCCTCAACAAACCAATCACAAGTAAAAACATTGAAAGAGTCATAAAACAACTCCCTATAAAGAAAAGCCCAGGACCAGATGGTTTCACAGGTGAATTTTACCAAACATTCAAAGAAAATTTAATACCAATCTTATTCAAGCACTTCCAAAAATTTGAACAAGAAGGAACGCTACTAAACTCATCCTATGATGACCATATCTCCCTAATTCCAAAGCCAGATAAGGGCATGAAAAAAGAAAATTACAGACCCATTTCACTAATGAATATGGATGCAAAAATGCTCAATAAAATGCTTGCTAATTGAATCCAACAACACATTAAAGAATTATTCATCATGATCAAGCAGATTTTATACCAGGCATGCAAGGGTGGTTCAACACAAAAAATCAATAGCATAATTCAGCACATTAAAAAACCAAAGAAGAAAAATCACATGATTTTATCAATTGATGCAGAAAAGGCATTTGACAAAACAGAGTATCCTTTCTTCATAAATATAGGAATTGAAGGAAACTTTCTCAACATGATAAAGGCCTTATATGAAAAACACACAGCTAACATTATACTTAATGGTGAAAGACTGAAAGCTTTCCCATTGAGATCAGGGACAAGAAAAGGATGCACACTGTCACCACTGAAGTTCAATATAGTGCTAGAGGTTCTAGATAGAGCAATCAGGCAAGAAAAAGAAATAAAAGTCATCCAAATGAGAAGGGAAAAGTAAAATTTTCAATATTCACAGATGATATGATCCTATATCTAGAAAGTCCCCAAAAAATCTACAACAAAGCTGTTTAGCTAATAAACAATTTCAGTAGTCAGGATATAAGATCAATATGCAAAAATCAGTGGTGTTTCTATAAAACTGTTATGCACAATCTGAGGAGGAAGTCAAGGAAAAAATTCCATTGACATTAGTAACTAAAAGAACCAAATATTTAGGAATATACTTAACCAAGGATGTAAAACATTGGTATTCAGAAAACAACAATGCATTGCTAAAATAAACTTTAGAAGATCTAAATAATTGGAAGAACCTTCCATGCTTATGGATTGGGAGACTAAATATCATTAAGAAGTCAATTCTACTCAAATTGTTATACAAATTCAATGCAATCCCCATAAAAATTCCACTATCAATTTTTAAACAAATGGAAAACACAATTATCAAATTATATGGAAAGTTAAGCAGTCCCACACTGCCAGAAACATCTTAAAAAGGAAAAGTGAAGTTTGAGGACTCTCACTTCCAGACTTTACAGCATATTATTTAGCTACACTGCTTAAGAAAAAAAAACAGCATGGTGTAAAGATAGACACATAGACCAATGGAACTGAATTGATGGTTCAGAAACAGACCCCACCTCTATGGCAAAGTGAGTTTTGACAAACCTGTCAAACCCCACCTACCTGGGGCAGAACAGTATATTCAACAAATGGTGCTTTCCATAGTTACAAGATAGAAAGAAAATGCCGATCTCATATCTTAAATAAAAATTAACTCAAAATAGATCAAAGGCCTAAATATAAAAGCAAGAATCATAAAACTCCTAGAAGTAAATGTACGCAAACATCCTCAAGTTTTGGTAGTATGTAGTGTATTCTTAAACCTTACACCAAAAGCAGGAGCAATGAAAGAAAATATGGATAAATAGGACCTCCACAAACTTAAACATTTCTGTGATTCAAAGGACTTCATCAAGAAGGTGAAAAGGCAGCTCACTCAATGAGAGAAAATATTTGGAAACCACTTATCCGGTAAGGGTTTGATTTCCATTCTATATAAAGAGATCATACAACTCAACAATAAAAGAGTAAGCAATCCAATTTAAAAATGGGCAAAAGATTAAATAGACATTTTTCCAAAGAGGAAATACAAATGACCAAAGGCATATGAAACAATGTTCCATTTCACTAGCTATTAGGGAAAAGCAAATCAAAACAACAATGAGATATCATCTAACACCACATAGAATGACCATAATTTTCAAAAGACATCGATAAGTACTGAAAAGGATGTGGAGAAATAGGAACAATCCTTCACTGTTGGTAAGATTGTAAAATGGTGCAGACTCTGTGGAAGACAGTTTGACAGTTTCTCCGGGTGCTAAATATTGAACTGCTATATGATCCAGCAATTCCTCTACTAGAAATGTATCCACAAGTACTAGAAAATATGACACAAATAGACATCTGCACACTGATATTCATAATGGTCTTATTCACAACTGCTAAAATATGGAAACAACCCAAGTGTTCATCAACCAATGAATGGATAAATAAAATGTTGTATATACAAATGATGCTGTAGTAAGAAGAAATGAAATTGGGACACATGATAATGTGGATGAAACTTGAATATATTTTCCTAAATGAAGTAAGCCAGACACAATAGGACTACTATTGCATGGTCTCATTAATATTGACTAAATATGTAGAAATAATGTATGGAGTTAAAATCTAGAGTATAAGTTATTAGGATATAAGAGGAGGGTTGAGAAGAACTACTGATGCTTAATGCATGTAGAAGTTTTAAATAACTTGACTGTAAATGTGTGGAAATGGATAGAGTTGATCTTAACAAATTATAGTGAGATGCAGGTTTTTGTGTTTTTTTCTTACAGTAACTGCATGTCTTTTTAATAAATTTGTATTATTATTATTATTTTGTTGTTGTTGGTAAAAATCAAAATTTTTCACAATACATACCAATATTTGTAAAATGATATATAAATACATATGCATATATGTGCATTTGCTTAC